>VMBQ01012431.1:5557-19493 GCA_007657795.1 Dreissena rostriformis | reverse complement strand
AATATTCTGTTAAATAGCCTATATAATATCGAAACTCATACTCAAAAAAGTATGTTGAGGCAGATTTTGTTCAAAGCGAATTTTGTTTTGTATTCGGTAGCGCGTTTTACGACATTTGATTTTTGGCGGGAATAAAACTCGGATACAGTCCAATAATGACCGGTTGTCTTTAAGCGTACTTTCCGTAACCGGTGTACACTGTAGTATACTTAAGAGTACCTGGGGTGCTTTTAAGTGTAACCCGAGCCGATAATAACCAATGGAGCCTTGTTCACATTAACTTTGCCTCTCGTCGGTGGTGTAAATTGGAGCATCTGTGTATTTGACACATCGAGTTTGATTTGGTTCCAGCTCTTAACAAGAGATTATTTGACGAGCCCCATTCTTCTTATTATTGCTTCAATACTACACACTAAACAACTCTGATCAAAATATTAATTCCCAATCATGATTACAATTGCACGGTTGTTTTCTTGCAACACGGAGTCAAACATTGTGGAGTACTACTGTATGACCGAAATTGTATTCAGACGAAAGGGAAAACTTAACCGATCGGTATTAAGGAAATATTAAAATTGTCCTTGTACAGACCAAATTATTGATTACAAAAAATAAACAGAAGACTGAATGAATCAGTTTCAGTTTCAGTTTATTGGCAGAATCAGCAAATACATGTTTTTAGCCACGTACTACACAAATAAACAAACATATGATCACATAAATGTAATACTGTAAACAAACAACATTTTGCATAAAAAGATAATTAAATTAATACATACATCACTAATAACTAAATAGCTTGGTTTACATCGATAGTTTTATCAAGAAGCAACACAATTTCTAACTAGAAATGTAATCATTTTTTTAACATAGCATTGTAAATAAATTTAGAAATATTTGTAAATTGTCTTGTGTTAGTAGTGGATATCATATAAGTGAACTTGTTGACAGTGTAAAACGATTTGTTAATGTTATACTTAATACTTAAATCACGATAACGCGTACATATACATAAAAAATGATATTCTGATTCAACCAGGCTACTGCTGCACAGTTTGCATTTTCTGTTTTCTCTAGCAATGTTATTGTATCTTCCAGTTTCAATTTCTAATGAGTTAGAACTTAAGGTGCTTCAAGTTGGCACTGACATCGACAATCGACATTCGACATTCGAATATCTAGCTGGGACGAATATCGAGCTAGCTCTGACATCGACATTCGACACTTGTCCCGAATTTCGAGCTGGGGCGAATGTCGAGCCAGCTCTGACATCGACATTCATCAATAGTCCCGAATATCGAGCTGGGGCGAATGTCGAGCCAATTCTGACATCGACATTTGGCACTAGACCCGAAGATCGAGCTGGGGCAAATGTCGAGCCAGCTCTGAGATCGACATTCGGCACTAGTCCCGAATATCGAGCTGGGGCGAATGTCGAGCCAGCTCTGACATCGACATTCGGCACTAGTCGCGAATATCGAGCTGGGGCGAATTTCGAGCCAGCTCTGACATCGACATTCGCGACTAGTCCCGAATACCGAGTTGTGGCAAATGTCGAGCCAGCTCTGCCATCGACATTCGGCACTAGTCCCGAATATCGAGCTGAGGCGAATGTCGAGCCAGCTCTGACATCTACATTCGACACTATCCCCGATTATCGGGCTGGGGCGAATCTCGAGCCAGCTCTGACATCGACATTCGGCCCTTGTCCCGAATATCGAGCTTGGCGAATGTCGAGCCAGTTCTGACATTGACATTCGGCACTTGTCCCGAATATCGAGCTATGGCGAAGGTCGAGCCAGCTCTGAAATTCGACACTAGTCCCAAATATAGAGCTGGGGCGAATGTCGAGCAAGCTCTGACATCGACATTCGACACTAGTCTCGAATATCGAGCCGGAGCGAATGTCGAGCAAGCTCTGACATCGAAATTCGGCAATTGTTCCGAATATCGAGCTGGGGCAAATGTCGCGGCAGCTCTGACTCGACTTTCGACAATAGTCCCAAATATCGAGCTGGGACGAATATCAAGCCAGCTCTGACATCGACATTCGGCACTAGTCCCGAATATCGAGCTGTGGCGAATGTAGAGCCAGCTCTGAAATCGACATTCGGCACAAGTAGTATCGATGTCAGAGCTGGCACGGGACTAGTGCCGAATATCGATGTCAGAGCTGGCTCGACATTCGCCCCAGCTCGATATTCGGGACTAGTGTCGAATGTCAATGTCAGAGCTGAATCGACATTCGCCCTATCTAGATATTCGGGACTAGTGCCGAATGTCGATGTCAGAGCTAGCTCGATATTCGTCCCAGCTTGATATTCGGGACTAGTGCCGAATATCGATGTCAGAGCTGACTCGACATTCGCCCCAGCTCGATATTCGGGACCAGTGTTGAATGTCGATGTCAGAGCTAGCTCGATATTCGTCCCAGCAAGATACTTGGGACAAATGCCGAATGTCGATCTTAGAACTGGCTCGACATTCGCCCCAGCTCGATTTTCGGGCTAGATCCGAATATCAAAGTCAGAGCTGGCTCGACATTTGCCCCAGCTCGATATTCGGGACTAGTGCCGAATGTCGATGTCAGAGCTGGCTCGACATTTGCCACAGCTCGATATTCTGGACTAGGGCCGAATGTCGATGTCAGAGCTGGCTCGACATTCGTCCAGCTCGATATTTGGGACTATTGTCGAATGTCAATGTCAAAGCTGGCTCGACATTTGCTCAAGCTCGATATTCGGGACTAGTGCCGAATGTCGATGATAGAGCTGGCTCGACATTCCCCCAGCTCGATATTCGGGACTAGTATCGAATGTCGATGTCAAAAATGGCTCGATATTCGCCCCAGCTCGATATTCGGGACTATTTCCGAAAGTCGATGTCAGAGCTGGCTCGATATTCGTCCCAGCTCGATATTCGGGACTACTGCCGAATGTCGATGTCAGAGCTGGCTCGACATTCGCCCCAGCTCAATATTCGGGACTAGAACCGAATGTCGATGTCAGAGCTGGCTCCATATTCGTCCCAGCTCGATATTCGGGACTAGTGCCGAATGTCGATGTCAGAGCTGGCTTGATATTCGTCCCAGCTCGATATTCGGGACTAGTGCCGAATGTCGTTGTCAGAGCTGGCTCGACATTCGCCCCAGCTGGATATTCGGGACTAGTGCCAAATGTCGACGCAAGAGCTAGCTCGATATTCGTCCCAGCTCGATATTCGAAACTAGTGCCGAATGTCGATGTCAGAGCTAGCTCGATATTCGTCCCAGCTCGATATTCGGGACTAGTGCTGAATGTCGATATCTTACATGGCTCGACATTCGCCCCAGCTCGATATTCGGGACTAGTGCCGAATGTCGATGTCAGAGCTAGCTCGAGTTTTGTCCCAGCTCGATATTCGGGACTAGTGCCGAATGTTGATATCAGAGCTAGCTCGAGTTTTGTCCCAGCTCGATATTCGAATGTCGATCGTCGATGTCAGTGCCAACTTGACGCATCTGAGAACTTAGTCTAAATCTTGTAAGAGCTTTCCCATGGCAATCATTATCAATACATTCAATATATTTTTCAGATGCATACTCATTTTGAAACTTTTCATAATAATCTAATTTACTTTGCGATTGTATTACATCAAACCATGACTGGATATAATGATCGCGAAGTCTTTGTTTGAGTTTTGTATACGGGTATGTTAAGTCAACGTTATCATGCACTATATATACGGTGCCTATACCACGTGACTTTTTAAGATCTTTGTTGGGAGAATAAAGCGCGACACAATTAATATTTTTAAGGATGTTTTTTTTTTTTTTTAATATTTCACCATTTTTAATGGGAAACAGTAGAGAGCCCGCTCATTCGTGAGAGTTTTCTATAGGTATCATGATTTTTTTCTATCAAATAAGTATTTTTTTCAGTCAGGGCCTCGTATCAGTCAACATTTCGTATCTGTCTTTCGTATCGGTCAGGACTTCGTATCGGTCAGAACTTCGTATCGGTCAGGACTTCGTATCGATCAGGACTTCGTATCGGTCAGGACTTCGTTTGCGGGTCAGGATGTCAAATCTCTAGCCTAGAGAAGATATAGCCCTACAACCGCATGACCCACTGGAGTCGACATGTAGCCATTGGTGGGCTAGGATAGATAGGACACACGAACGGATCCTGTGGCCTTTGATTCGGGGAAATTGGAAGCAGACGGCTGCTCGACCACACGATTAAAAACAGAATGGTCATGTAATTGATAAGCATTCATTTTCAGGTTATTACAGCTTAAGCCTCGGCCTTGTGTATTTGTTCTTCTTATGATCGGAACCTATTTCGGGTTTCTCATATTTAGCAACAGAAGCCCATCCCCCTGGGGGAGGAAAATCTGTAACAAGCCAACAACTGCTTGTCTTTCGAATGACCAAGCCTACAATACATGACACGTGTTTTCCACTTCACTGAACACTGATACTTTCTTACAAGTTTATTTATTCACAGATCCTGTTTATAGTTCTTGCGTAAAGGTTCTGGAACCACCAGCCGAATGTTGGGGCATCCATGTCCTTCGTACCAACGTCCTGTTAAGCTCAAATATTTTCTTAGCCTTAGATGATGAAATGACTAAAGCTTAAACCTGAGTTTAAAGACAACATGGCTGCAAGAGTTTTGAGACTATGGAAGGATTATTAACTTGTTTAAGTAATTGTATTTGAAACCTTATTTCTTCTTAATGTCCAAAGCTAATAATGACAAATCAGAAGTTTGTTTAAAAGTTGTGTTCTTACAATAATATATGTTTGTTAGACTAATACCGTATGCAAATATGTATATCAGATGAGGAACGATATTTTAACATCGTCAGCAGTGACTTATTCAGGTGTATACAACTACAACCAGTCAGCAGTGACTTTATATTCAGGTGTATACAAATACAACCAGTCAGCAGTGACTTTATATTCAGGTGTTTACAACTACAACCAGTCAGCAGTGACTTTATATTCAGGTGTATAAAAATACAACCAGTCAGCAGTGACTTTATATTCAGGTGTTTACAACTACAACCAGTCAACAGTGACTTTATATTCAGGTGTATAAAACTACAACCAGTCAGCAGTGACTTTATATTCAGGTGTATACAACTACAACCAGTCAGCAGTGGCTTTATATTCAGGTGTATACAAATACAACCAGTCAGCAGTGACTTTATATTCAGGTGTATAAAACTACAACCAGTCAGCAGTAACTTTATATTCAGGTGTAAACAACTACAACCAGTCAGCAGTGGCTTTATATTCAAGTGTATACAAATACAACCAGTCAGCAGTGGCTTTATATTCAGGTGTATACAACTACAACCAATTTTACCAATCTACATGCTCATTGAACCAGTTCGCAATTGGTTTGAAACAGGAAGTTACCGAATGCGTTTTACATTTATTCATCAAGTGTATTTTAGGGGAAATACCAAAATAAGAGGGGTAGTATTGCTAATATACATTCAACTTATGTATGTTATCTGAATTCGTTGTGGCGTAGACAAAACTAAATGTGAAAGTCTACTATTTTTTTAACCCAACTGTATGTTTGTTAGCACAGCACCGATGTGACAAGACTTATCTTATGATGAACTGTATTTTAATATCGACAGCAGTGATATTGTGTCATGCATAAACGACGTTTCGCATTCCTTGCTTTCCAAATCGGAACATTATGGGGATACTTTTAAGCTGTCCTTTGCTTTACTATTTTAAGAAATTTCTCATGTGTTTAAAAAGGTTCAGCTAAATTGGTCTCTACAAAAAGGGTTCTACCGGACAAAGATGCGAGTTGTTTAAAAACGGTGTGTTAATATTGTTATGTGGTTTGTTCGTTTGTTTTTGTTTCCCACCGTTTCAACAGTATTTCAGTATAATCATGGCAGTCAGTTCACCAGTTAGCTGGTTAAACGGTGTTCTATGTCCCGATTTGGGACGCAAAACATTAATTTATTTTCAAACTATTTATACATTTATGTATGTAAAATTTAATGCACATTGGTACCTTTCTCTAAAAAGTGCAAATGCATTTAATGAACATTTAATTGTCAGCATGAATTGTGCAGTTAGAACACTATAAGTACACTGAGTATTACTCCATCAATACAGAAATGCATCACGTTAACTAAATTTGTATATAACCAGTGGGGATATGCAGTATTATATAACGTGACTTCTAAGGCGATATACAGTTAATATGCCCTTTAACGACTGTTCCAACATGTCAGACATTCCTCAAGCTGCTTGTGTCATAAATATTAAAATTTATAAAATAAAATGATCATTTGCTCATTCTATAAACACATTCGACCATTTTGCGATTTTAAATTGTTTGAAACATGACGTTATTTAATGTGTAATTAATCATCATGTTGATTTTGAGGGAACATTTATTTATTGGCTATATACTAAGGATTTTTAAATCTATGAACATGTTCTTTTGTGCAAAACATATTTGTAATAAAAATTAAACCAAACAGACTTGATAGACAGACAGAGAGAATGCTTTATTAACGTTAACTTTACATTTTCTTTTGTCATTTACAAATGGTTATACATATCTAAGGTTATATACATACATGCATGAATTAAAATATTAAATTGTACAGAAAATGATTTTTTTTAACAATCGATAAAATAATCAAATATAATAATAGTGTTTTGTTACACTTACGTATACAAATGATTAATACAATGAATTTAATAATGACCTTGTACAGATAAATTGGAGGATGAAAATCATAAACATAGTTTAGTAAGTGAAACGTTATACAAGACGAGTTGATATGAAAAAAAAACTATAAGATGAAGAAAAGCTGATAAGTTATTATTTGAATAACTTTGTCCAGGATTAGTAAAATTGGAGCATGCGTTAATGCTCTACATTGATTATTTGAATATTAAATTGTACAACATTAACAATTTAAGTATTTAATTGTACAAAACTTGGATTTTGTTTTACAAATTACAAATATGTAACTATATCAGAGTTTTGCTAGACTACCATATACAGTTGATGGATGAAATGAGTTAATTAGAACTTGTATTGGAGAATGAAAACTTTAAATATAGTTAAGTTATAAAAACGTTATACAAGACGAGTTGATATAAAAAAAAATTCAGATGAAGCGAAATGTATTATTTGAACAAATATATCCAGGGTAACTAAGATTGGGACTTCATTGAGGCTCTACATATGAACTTGACCAGGACAGAATTGTATGCAAATGAGTTGTTTGTGTTTCCTAAGCCTATATCTACAAACTGGACCCTGTGCTAGCATTCTGTTTCACCAATAACGTTTGGGATTACATTATACTAAATTTTTCAAGTGTGCAATACTCTTTAAATAAATCAACACCATTAATTTGAAGACACAGTTTTCTGTGTGGGCACATTCCATGAACTAATTTTGAATATTTCTTTGAACGTGCGGTAGGAAAATCATTGTTGTGTACCACACATTCGATGATTTGCTTGAAGGTTGGAGACTTCATGGCAGTTGGCTGTATACCGTCAACTGGAGAGAAGCTGGTAAAAATGACCGTCGACTTCTTTCTTATAAATCGCAGGACCTAACTTTTTTGTTCTTTAAAAAAATCGATTCGGCTTTGTAAGAAAAGGTAATGTTATGAGGGTGTCTAAGCGCAAAATATAGCGTTTTTTTTTTTTTGAAGTTATTGCTTTTATTATGAATTTGTTAAGGAAATCTCTCAGTGTATTGCGACCTTTACCAGGGCTGCGTTTTTTTCGGCGTAGATGTCTAAGCTCACTTTTGACCTAAATTTCTTGCAACAGGAATATGGAACACTAATTATATTGCGCGAAGGTTGTTAATTTATGGAATACAAATTTATTGCATTTCTTTAACGTATACACATAACGGTGGCAGTCTTTTTCAGGATTAACTGTTATACAGTTAATAAATATAAGCGGTAAGAATAAGCTATAGAACCGAGCATGCTTCGTACAGTTTTCATTATTTCATGTTATGTCAAGAATGTAATTTGCGTTTTTATAATGAAATCACTATTGTGTTTGGCCTTTATGCGCGACACGAATAACAAGGCACACGTTGACAGAGCACGCGGATGGGATACTTCGATAACGGATAGCACGGCGTGCAGAGGGACTGAAGTCAATCATGAAATACAATGCACGATAAGCTAACACTTGCTTGTTAGAAGAATTAAGTTGTAGCGTTTTGACAAGAACAAACAATAACGTTGTTAAATCCGGTATTTGTAATAAAAAGGCGAGATATTAATATCAAAATGACGGAGCTTATATTTATCATTTTATTCTACGATAACGTCAAACTACGTCCAAACCGATTTGGATCCCGTGAATACATAAATCATTATACAAATAGCGCGGCAACGTTGTGCTGATACACTACATCACTATACGAACAATGATTAACTCAACAGATCCAATATAGAATTAAAATCTATTCATTTACAAAGATCGATTTATAGTGGAATAGCGGTTGAATTAAGTTAAGAATTATCGTAAAATACTTAAACCCAATCGTATCGATATAATCGATAGGAAATCTATCTACGCTTTAAAAAGGTCAGACAAATTTTGAAATGTTTATATACGAATTCTTAATGCACGAACAAATACAAATCAATCTCTATTATTTTACCTTCAATGTGATCTTAATTGCTTTTACACGCGTTTATAGAAAATGATAAATTCTGGATATGCTTGCCAGTTATTGTACACAACAAATTCCTTGTACAATCCACCAGTGTAGAAGACTGCATCAAATCTCGGATGTGGCTTGTTTTGCGTGTTCTTACAAACGGTGGTCATGCATTCCTTGCATGGCGGCTGACGGCTTGTCGACGGAATGTCGGAACTTTTCGTGGCAACTACAAAGTCTCCAAGAAGAACTCGCGCCATTATCACGCAGCACATCCCGCTATCATCTATGAAATAATAGAAGAACACATTGGTTAGTTGATGCAGAAGTGAACCTTGTACCAAACTGGTATATTTTACTTTAATAGCATGTGAATTCATATCTGATGTAATATCTACTCCCAATACAGCTGCAGTCGTCCACTCGGACATGGCTTTACCTGGTTGTGTGTACTGGTCGGCTTTAACGAGGCTATCCGTAAAATAAATCCCTCTTCCGAGCATTAAATGTTCCTTGCATTTGTTGACGTCAAATCCATGCTTTGCAATAGATTCTGAATTTAAAGAAAGTGTCCCATGGAAAATTAATTTTCATTTATTGTTTTGTCAACCTTGTTAGACAAATTTTCTTTTGAAAAAGTACTGTTGTTTAGAAAAACATTGTCAGTGTCAACACCCTGTGTTTGAATAACTAAACCACATCCGTTTTTGTATTCATGAAGGTTTTTTAAATTACCACCAACCGATGCAGCAAAATCACAGATTGCCTGCCTTTGACAACTGTATTTCGATAAAGCGTATTGATAATTAACATGTCTAATACTTTGAATATTCATGCAAGAATGTGCAAGCCCTTTAGCATCTTTGCCCTTTCCGATTAGGTGGGCATGTTCTTTCCACAATTGTTGTAGTAAGTGTGAAAATTCCTCTCGCAAATCTGTTTTATTTGATCCGTTCATGTTTTCGATCTTCATAGTTGTTGGCGGCATTGTACCGCGGTTACTTTCTTTCCTAACTGCTTTCTCATATTCGACACGAATCAGTGCAACTGGTGGTTGTTCAAAGTTGGCTATGCGTCGTGAAGGCCAGCTTGGAAATTGTGAATACCGGGATTGGCAATACTTTATTGCTGCAAACGGACAGATTTCGAGGTCAACGTTTCATTAATTAGAAAGGGTGAGTATGTAAATGGGGCTAACACTATTTAATTGGACAATATATATTGTATGCATTGTGAAGGATAAATGCAAACATTGGTAGTTTACTTCTTCAATCGATTAGAAGTGTTGGTTAGTACTGTACTGTAAATTACATTTATACGAGTAGTGTAATAATAATGCTATTTATACCTGCGGTAATTACTAATGCCAGGTTTACACCAGTCAGGAGTCCTTCAATACTTGCACAAACACGGAAAGTCGTAGTTGTGTTGGCCGCCATAAATCCATTCGCTGGGCCAACTAAGGTGAGTATAAGCACGTAGTTGGTAAACTGCATTGCCTCTGGATAATAATATGAGATACAAACACTGTAAGACTCATTATCTATTAATGGCTTTTTATTTTACGGTGTTACCTATCTATTCGGTTTCAAGAAAGCGTAAACCCAAACAGAACGTTTCCATCTGTCTCAGTGAAGAGATTTTGGATGTCACAAGACACATCAACATATTTGTTGTAAATGTTTGTTTGAAAATCTTTTATGGACATATAATAATATAAGAATGAACACATGTCATAAACATATTCATAAATATAATACCTGTTAATAACCCAACTGAAACAACTATGTATGCCGCATGCTCATTCACATCCATTCCCTGGCAAATCAAGCAGCCGATGAGAATTATGATTATTATCGGACATTGTGTGAAGGTGTTCCACTTTATGTATGTCACAACCGAAGAGTATCCTAGAAATGAAAACAGGTTTGTCAGTGCACAATCAATATGTTTTTTTTATCATGGCCAAACTTTCAGACGAGGGGGGAGGGAGGTCATATAGATTTGCTTGTGTCCGTCCGTCCTTTCAGCGTCCATCCGTCAAACCGTTGATTCGCGTGCAACCCAAAGTTAATTTTGGCTGGGATGATGCTACTTTATAAACATATTTATCAGCATGTAAACTTTATCACCAGGATATTGGTGTTAAGTGTGTTTAACCTTTACTGAGTAATGGCATAATTAAGCCAAAACAAGACATTTTGATATTTTGTCATGAGTTACTCGAAAAGTATTATTTCTATTTCTAGAGTGATGGAAGTTTGCAAACGTATTCATCAGCACGTGAAATTAGATTTATAACATTTTTTTTAAAATTTATTTTCAATACAGAAAAATGACACAACACAAGATTTTTTTAATGTTGCTCTTGCATAACACGAATCTTCGCAATTTGACAATATTCAAATATTACTGACGAAAAGGTCTGTATCACAAAGACTTAGATTGCAAACACAGATAAGAAATATATATGAAGTTTATTTTGATGTAATTTCGTAACACATGCGTTTATAGCGCCATGTCAAATGATAATGGAATAACTAAATAACAATAACTCGACAAATATAGCAATAATTGCGTGACTATTTAAGGGTTTTACAATTTTATAAATAAATATGCAATTGGAAATAAAAAAAACAACACAAATTTTTGTTACTAAGACGGGTTTTCTGAACACGAGACACAAAATTACCTTATAATAAAAGAATAAAAAACTAGTTTATACGTACCCATTTTCGGAGTTTCTGAGCAATTCTCTCTAAACTGTATGTCGCATATTTTCACACTGCTGTTGAAAGTTGCACATTTGTAAGAAACATTATCGAACGTTTCTCCCCAACAATATTTATCGTATATTGATTTTCTAGCAATCGATAAATTGCAGTATATGAACATGGGAATAATGATAAAACATACCAGCACACATGTGTTTACCATTTTGTTGGTTATTGAGAATGATTGTGTTATTGTTCTATTCTAACGTTCGATCGCGTTCTCATTAATAGTATAAATAACGAGATTCACGGTGAAAGAGCAGTGGAGCGGAAACAGGAAGTAAAGTCGTGTTCAATAATTGAATAGCTGTGTGAACAAGGCCGTAGCCCAGATATATATTGATTCAAAAGAAAATGATATTTTCAAGAATGTGACAATCGGACCTCAATATATTGAGTGCACCGACAATGTTATGTTTTTATATACTGAAAGCTTGGCTGTATATATCGTCCTTTATCGTTTGGGTAATGGATCACTTGCGTTAAATACAAGACAACGTTGGGTTAACAACAATTTTCTGACCTGATAATGTTTCTGATGTTAAGGTTTTCTTTTGTATAATACGATTTGTAAATATATTAAAACGGCTTAAGTGAAACATCTCGCTGTTCAAAATCGTAATATCATCACGTCACAATAATTGCACACAATTTGAGCCGGCATCGTTAGCGCAAGGTTTTATTTACTATTTTTAATTAGAAACAGCTGGGACCTTAGTGTCAATAATATCTACACGTCTCTTGGTATGGAATTTAATATTCACTGTTTGTAAGCAGCAGTCAATGTATCGATATAACGTAAACCACCATTTCATCATATTTAATTAATTTTCCGTATATGACTGCCTGCATACCGCAGTGTTATATACAAAAACTTGCCCATTCCCCGCACGTGGATTTTGGGAAATTCCCTTATAATAAGATAAATTAAGATTGAATTGTTAAAATTGTATAAAGGACGTAAGTTGAAGCCAAAAAAATGGTAAGACAAGGTGTTCAACCTATAACTGCACAATAACAATCGACAATAATCCCCAATACCACACAAGCCTTTTTTATCGCGTGATGTATTGAATTACGGAACAAACAGTCGATATAATTATATCTATTACGGACACAATAATTCATTGAAGATTTGTTTTGCGATCTGATAATCCGACTGGTCTAACCGTAAAAGGAACAATGCCCAAATTAATGTTCACATCACCTCGAACCTTAATGACGCACATTGTACAAATCAAAGGATTGAACATGGCACATTTCTTATTGAGAGAAAGGTTAAATAAAATGGGGAATGAACAGATCAATTTTAGGATGATTGATGAGAATGTGTAGAAGAGTCTCGGACTCTCGGTCGGTCGGTCGGTCGGTCAGTCAATCAGTCAGTTAGTTTTTCAATAATTTATTTTTTTATTCATTTGTCGGCACAAGTCCCGAATATCGAGCTTGGCGAATGTCGAGCCAGCTCTGACATCGACATTCGGCACTTGTCCCGAATATCGAGCTGGGGCGAAAGTCGAGCCAGCTCCGACATCGAAATTCAACACTAGTCCCGAATATCGAGCTGGGGCGAATGTCGAGCCAGCTTTGACATCGACATTCGGCACTTGTCCCGAATATCGAGCTTAGGCGAATGTCGAGCCAGCTCTGAAATTCGACACTAGTCCCGAATATCCAACCGGGGCGAATGTCGAGCAAGCCCTGACATCGACATTCGACACTAGTCCCGAATATCGAGTCGGGGCGAATGTCTAGCCAGCTCGGACATCGACATTCGGTAATTGTTCCGAATATCGAGCTCGGGCGAATGTCGCGTCAGCTCTGACATCGACATTCGACACTAGTCCCAAATATCGAGCTGGGGGCGAATGTCGAGTCAGCTCTGACGTCGACTTTCGGCATTAGTCCCGAATATCGAGCTGGGGCGAATGTCGAGACAGCTCTAACATCGACATTCGGCAGTAGTCCCGAATATCGAGCTGGGACGAATATCGAGCTAGCTCTGACATCGACATTTGAAACAAGTCCCGAATATCGAGCTGAGACGAATGTCGAGACAGCTCTAACATCGACATTCGGCAGTAGTCCCGAATATCGAGCTGGGACGAATATCGAGCTAGCTCTGACATCGACATTCGGCACTTGTAGTATTGATGTCAGAGCTGGCACGGGACTAGTGCCGAATATCGATGTCAGAGCTGGCTCGACATTCGCCCCAGCTCGATATTCGGGACTAGTGTCGAATGTCGATGTCAGAGCTGGATCGACATTCGCCCCATCTCGATATTCGGGACTAGTGCCGAATGTCGATGTCAGAGCTAGCTCGATATTCGTCCCAGCTCGATATTCGGGACTACTGCCGAATGTCGATGTTAGAGCTGTCTCGACATTCGCCCCAGCTCGATATTCGGGACTAATGCCGAATGTCGATGTCAGAGCTGGCTCGACATTCGCCCCAGCTCGATATTCGGGACTAGTGTCGAATGT
>VMBQ01012430.1:5406-24478 GCA_007657795.1 Dreissena rostriformis | reverse complement strand
CAAACTGTTTTTGGAAGGATGTGCTCATATATTATGGAATCTACATAAATAAAATCAAAATAAGTAAACCGGATGATATACTTCACATGCCACTTTTTTTATTACAGCAACCTACAGTTTGGTTCTAATTGTATTCATGATACAAGTATGTATGAACGTGGTATACGATATATTAAAGACATATTATGTACCTCTGGAAAATTTAAGACTACGCAAGAAACTGAAGATTGTACGGGTAAACAAATCAATTTTGTTATTTTACGAAGGTCTAAAAAGATCTGTAGCAGAGTTGATCTGTAGCAGAGTTCATTAAAAACTCAGGTTTTGAACCTGTAAAACAACAACCAATAATGGACGTTATCATTCTTGTTACCTTAATTCGGTGGTTTTTACCCAGAAGCTATCAATATTATATATCCTATCAATATATTGCTCCTTGAAATTAAAATGTATATTTTTATGCGTAAACGAACAAATAAAATCCAAAATGTTCCAGGACTTAAGAGATCTCTACTTTTATCATGGGAAATCCAAAAACTGACAACTCACCAAAATACTATATTGCCAAATGGGTCAGCTGTAAGAATATTCGTCGAATGAACCCAAGCCAATATAATTGAATGTTACAAAATATGTACTAGTAAATATACAATTAAAGTACACAGGTGACACGCCTTTTTACCCTCTCTCTCCTATTTTTTTACCACATTTGTATAAAGCAATGTTTTTCTTTATAAACCTACAAGATTGTTAAAAATGATATGTGTTATTTGTGCATTTTGTGCTTATAATTTTATTATAATATAATGAGTTATTGTGGAATGATTTGAAAATGTCTGTCTGAAAATATTAACCCATATTTATGCTTCTAACACAGAATCTTGTGTACGGTATGGAGCAGGATGGCCTCGACCTGCACATGGACGAGGTAAATAAAGTCTCTTTCCTTGAAAAAAAATGAATTTAAATGTAATGCATGTATATGAGTCAGAATACACTTAACTACATTAATGACCTAAAAAGTTATATCGAAATCGCGATCCGGGGATCCCGCAAACCGCGATGTAACGGATCTCTGCATATGAATTTGTTTGGAATAAATAAAAGAACAATAAAGGTTATAAAAGAAATTGGTGTGGTGCCATAGATCTGGAGAAGTGCAGATTATTATTAAGAACATGTAGTTACTGTTTTTTGTGTTCGATGGACACTCCAAAGGAAGCATTCTTATTATGATTCTTACCTTGTGTGTACGTCATCCTGAAACCCCTTTCTGCAACCTCAGGGTCTGTGGAGAAGACAATAAGAACAGAGTTCAATTGCGACTTGAATTCAATAGGTGGCGCTGTCCCGCAGAACTTCCCGATTGACGGAAAGGGNCACCGGGAGCTTAATGAAGTCTGTGTTTATCTAAAAGGCTTGGAATAAAACTACAAAATATTTGAATTTAAATGTCGTAATCGCGATCCGGGGATCCCGCAAACAGCGATGTAACGGATCTCTACATATGAATTTTAAGAAATAAATATAAGAAAAATAAATGTTATAAAAGAAATTGGTGTGGTGCCATACATCTGGAGAGTGCAGATTATGATTAAGAACATGTAGAAACTGTTTTTTTGTTCAATGGACACTCCAAAGGGAGCATTCTTATAATGATTCTTACCTTGTTCGTACGTAATTCTGAAACCCCTTACTCTATCTCTTGAGTCTGTGGAGAAGACAATAAGAACAGAGTTCGATTGCGACTTGAATCCCATAGGTTGCGCTGTCCCGCAGAACTTCCCGATTGACGGAAAGGAGGCGGTTGGTCCATTGAAGATCTCCAGGTAGTCATATGTGCAATTGGATTCGACCTCCATTGAAAAGTCGGTAAAGTTCACCTGAAAACACAAGAGACACGTAATTTAGTGTGAATTTATTGTTGTGAAACTTTGTGCATGTAAAACGTATTTTAGCTTAGATAACATATGTTTAATTATTACCTGTAAATATAACACTGTTATGAAAATTAATAAGATTACAGTTATCTCAAATGTCAAATGGCGATTTTGATCCAGTTTCTTTATTAAATATCATACAAAGATTCATAAAAAGTATATTTATTGTTGGTTATTTGAACAATAATTAAAATGTCAAGTATGCACATTGATCCGGCTGCCCTCTGGTGCGTTGATGACCCAGGTACATTGAAATTTGTTTTTGTAATTCCACGGGATGTTGTGGCTCGTGATGATGCCCAATCGATCTGTCAGGACCACGCCACACACTGTAAAAGCAAGAGATATAAAATGCTGAAATAAAAGTGAGTGGGAATGTTCAAGATTCAAACTAAAATGTAATTCAAAATCAGTCTTAATTATTACCTTTTAAGCCACTAAAATAAGTTAAATGTATCGTGCAAGCATAATAGTTATCATAGTATACATTAATGTTGTGTGTAATTTGTTTTTCAATAACCCTTGTTCATTGGCGCTTATCAAAAGCGTGAGTAAATGTGAATATTTGTTATCTACGTTCAATAACTTGCTTAATTAAATTAAATATGTAAATCGTTGTTCCAATAACATTGTATTAATTGTGTCGTGTTTTGAGAAAACTGGACAAAATGCATGTACGTAAAGTGTCATCCAAGATTAGCCTGTGCAGTCAGCATAGGCTAATCAGGGACGACACTTTCCGCCTAAACTGGATTTTTGCTAAGAAGAGACATGATTTAAACGAAAAAATTCCAAAAAAGCGGAAATTGTCGTGCTTGATTAGCCTGTGCTAACTGCACAGGCTAATCTGGGATGACAATTTACGCACAAGCATTATGCCCAGTTTTCTCAGAACGCGACTCAATTGTGTCTTTGTAAGGTTTTTATTTTATGTGCAATTGCTTCAGAGAAATTAATACTGTTAATAGATACATCAAAGTTATTTGAAACAAAAGACATTTCAAAACCATGGTTGATATGGATAGTGATAGCGAAAAACTCAAGTGTATTATGACTCATATAAGACGTATTCATAAATCTGCAACTCTCATTCAAGATAGATTTTTTTTAAGAAGTCTCAATTCAATTACTTTGTTTATAAATCACAAGTTCATGAGTGTTTACATTAGGGTTGCAACAATATACCTGAATATCGGTATATCGCGGTACATTCAAATATATTGAATATAAAAAATATGTATTGTATATCTGTACGGTTTTGTTCTTTCTTTTTATAGTTGAAACGTCGTACAAAACGCTTATTTTACCTAGAACTATAGGTGTTAATGTTTCAAAATTGTGGTACACACGATTTTGTATATTTTAAATAGTAAAGGTGCAAGAAACTTGCATTCATGTGTTTCTGCCTTTATCCGACTAATCGGACTAGCTTCAAAATTATTTTTTAACACAGCGTTAAACAAACAAACACAGTGATTTAAATATGTAGCTACATCATAATGAGCCTTCTAATTAAGGGGTTACTTGCAGATCAATAGGTTTAATTGGTTAGCGTCAAATTATGATCATTTTGCACTTTAACAGTACGCACAACAGAAATAGAAGTATCAAGTGAAAGTTGTCAAAAACAAACTTGCAGACATCATGATTATCAGTAAACTATGTTAATGGATGTTTTGCTACTGTTGATAAATGCAAATAATATTTGTATTAACGCCATAATACTATCCAAGATAATCACTATGACAACTTGCTGAAATAAATCTTATTATTGTTATTCGAATGTGCAAGAAAAGAAACTCAAATTAAAGTACAAAAGCAGATAATAAAATAGACCTAAAATATGTTTCAATAACAATTTACCAATACAACAGCAACAACAACAACAACATTTATTTCAGCATTAAAGCTTACCGCAAAGCTTCTAGCCTATAAAACAATCTCAGGGTTGGTTGTGTGTGTGTAAAGACGCTTAAATCATAAATAATCAAGTAGCGTTTAAATTTGAATATATATTAAAAATGTTCTAAGTTAATATAAGCAATGTGAATTGATATGTATAAGTCATATTATATTCCATTACAACATTCTTTTCAGAAACATTTATTACTGCAATAAATGACATTGCGGTTTCAGTAAAATGCCATGCATATAAATAGAGAGTTAGTTGGTTCCGTTTTCCTAATTCCTTATTCCTTATTTAAGCTAAACATATCTGATAAACACTTTTACAGATNATGGATATTGAAATTAAATTTTAAAATAAAACTTAAGGAAGAATAACTTGTCAAAATTGTTCAAATTATAAACATACGCGAGAATCAGTTTATTAGACAGACTAAATACGATAGTTTTTCACACACATAATTTCAACAAGATAATCATTTAATTTACTGTATTGTCTGCTGATCACGAGGGTCTTGATTGCAATCATCTTAATTGCAAGCACATATTCACCAAGGGAACAAGGGGCATGTCCCTCCCCCCCCCAGCTGAAACCCTTTTTGGTGCGCCAAACGTAGGCAAATGTTCCGATTTCCGACAGAGGAACTGACCCCTACTATTAACTGCATTTACACACTTACTGTCCACTATCCTCCATATTTTGCGGTTCAACTTGATTATCGTAACAGTAACTGCCTCTTTATTGTGATAGGAAATTGTATAATTCTGATCCAAAGTTGTTGAGACTAAATTAAGAATGTATTTAAGTTATTTTATGCTGTATTATAACCCGTTTAATGTGTAACATGTGAGTTTTTTGATTGTGGTATATGTTGAAATCTAAAATATTGCAATGAAATTACATAACATTTTCGTTTAAATTAATTTTATGGCGGTTCTTTATATTGAAGTCACCATTACTAAATATTAACAACATTAATATATGATCATTCATTGTACACTAACTTTTNAAGCTTAAAATAAAGCTTCTAGCCTATACAACCATCTCGGGGTTGGTAGTGTGTGCGTAAAGACGCTTAAATCATAAATAATCAAGTAACGTTTAAATTTGAATATATATTTATAATGTTCTAAGTTAATATATAAGCTATATGAATTGATATGTATAAGCCATATTATATTCCATTACAACCTTCTTTTCAGAAACAGTTATAACTGCAATAAATGACATTGCGGTTTCAGTAAAATGCCATGCATATACATATAGAGAGTTAGTTGGTTCCGTTTTCCTAGTTCCTTACTCCTTATTTAAGCTAAACATATCTGATTAACACTTTTACATATAAATAATACTAAGAATTCTTAAGAAAAAACAAAACAAAATTTTGTTTGATGTATGAATTATTTTACGAATAAGGAAAAAGGAACCAGTTCGCTGTTCATTATTCAAACCTAATCAGCAAATGTTTTATAGCTGAAACCCTGTTTGGTGCGTCAAACTTAGCCCATTGTTCTGATTTCCGACAGAGGAAGTGACCCCTACTTTTTGCATTAACACACTTACTGTCCACTATCCTCCATATTTTGCGGTTTAACGTGAGTATCGCAACAGTAACTGAAGTATATGGTGAATCATATAAGAATAATTAATTAATCTGCAATGCTCATTCAATAGTTTTACATGAAGCTCCCGGAAGCATTATTTGTTTCTTTAAGACTACGACACAAATTAGTGTGTAATATGTGCTGCATNCTAGATAATAATGAACGTCTGTCATTTAGACTAAATGAGCGTATGTGTGTATGATCGAACATTGCTGTGATGGCCAGTATACCAATACACGGTGTATTGTCAGATGTCATAACTATTGACATGTTTTTTGTGGACAAGTTTCTTGAGGTACATAATACAGCGTTTACAGCTTTGTCTTACTAACAATAAAGCAAAAGACAACAACCAAAAATCCGACCACACAGAGTCACACTCTGATCCAAAGTTGTTGAGACTAAATTAAGAATGTATTTAAGTTGTTTTATGCTGTATTATAGCCCGTTTAATGTATTATATATAAGTTTTTTGATTGTGGTATATGTTGAAATCTAAAATATTGCAATGAAATTACAAAACGATTTTGTTTTAATTAACAGCTTTTTATGGGGATTCTTTATGTTGAAGTCACCATTACTAAATATTAACAATATTAATATGTGATCATTTATTGTACACTAACTTTTACTTAAAGCCCCCCTCCCCCAAGTCCAACATTGGAAAATATCTTATATCCCCCAGTTGAGTGCTTTCTATGGCGTCGGCCCTGATGTTGTATAGAGAAAGACTCAAGTATATGGTGAATCATATAAGAATAATTAATTGATCTGCAATGCTCATTCAATAGTTTTACATGAAGCTCCCGGAAGCATTATTTGTATCTTTAAGACTACGACACAAATTAGTGTGTAATATGTGCTGCATATAACTTGGGTATTGATTGTGTACTGATTTTACTTAAGAAGTCTCCATTCAATTGCTTTGTATAAACATCCCGATTTCATTGTTGTTAATATTAGGGTTTCAACAAAATACCGGTATATTTAAAATATAAAATATGTAAAGTATATATTGTTTTGCGGTACGGTGTTGTTATCTCGCCTTTTTAATTAAAACTTGGTACACAACTCTCTAGGTTTTCGTGTGATCAAGCACTAAAGGTTTTGTTCAGAAATTGTGTTTGACTCGAATTTTAAGATTTTAAATGGTAAAGCATCACCAAACTACCATTCATTTTTTTTTCAACCTTTATCTTTTTAATCGAGCGGAGCTTCAAACTTATTTTCGAACGAATCGTTAAACGAAGAAACAAAACAGTGGTTTTATTGTGTAACTAAATTATAATAAGCCCACTAATTGTTGGATTGATTGCAGAACAAAAGATTTGATTGGTAAGCGTCAAAGAAATATTTAGTTCTCATTATAAAAGTACAAAACAGGTATCATCAGGGACAAAGCTCTCAAAAACTAAATAACGGGTATAGTGATCGTCCGTAAAATTTGTTGTTTGCTGTTTTGCTACTGTTGATGCATGAAAACAATGTTCTGCCTCAATACTAGTCAATATAATCATTATGACAACTTGCTGAAATAAATCTTATTATTTTTGTCAGAATGTACAAGAAAAGAAACTGAAAGTTAAATAACAAAAGCAGATAATACAATAAGAATTTACCTTTATTATATTTCGATATCAAATGACCTATTCAACCACCTTCGGGTTGACCGTGTGTGCGTGTGTGTGTAAAGATGCTGGAAGGACTTAAAATCATAAATAATGAAGTAGTATTTTATTAAAATATATATACTAAAAGTATAAAGTTTATTGGAGATATGTTAATTGATATTACTTTGCCACATTGTTTTTCGTCTAGAACATTGTTTTCAGAGACAGGTATTCCTCAAATATATGACAATGTAGATTCAGTGAAATGTCATACGAATACACTTTATTTCATTTCGTTAATAAGTGACTTGCCATAAGTTTTTTTGAAATAATCATTTTGCATGGATACGCAAAAAGCTGGTAAGTGTTTGGGCATTAAATAACATATTTCTATATACATTGATATGATCTGAATAACCAAATAGTGTATGTTAATACTTTGTGTTTCACTTTAATAACATATGAAACTACTTTAACTGTTCTTCTTCAACGATGTTATAATGTTGGAAAGCGACTTCGAAACACCAGATCAGCCAAACAGTGCAAATTTATTTATTAAGTGTCAGTTTAATATGTCAGCCATTTCATTAAAAATAAAACATACGTGTTGACAACAACTATCAAATAAACATTAGGCGAAGGGTCTCGAGCTAATAAAGTGCTGTTTGTCAAAGCGCGCTGTTTGTTCATGGTATATCTTATTTAGTTTATAAAATGCACAATAACATGGATACTTTCTAATGAACAGCTTTAGAGCTGAATAACTCAACCATTCTCTCTATTAGGTGGCATTCCCAAATGTACGAAATAAAATATAAACGTATTGTATGGAGATAATTAAATTACATTCCCTAATATTAAAAGAACCAAATAACGTATCGATTATACGCCTTGACGTGAAACTTATTATATTATATACATTCTATGATAATAAGATATATATAAGTTAACATTGTAAACGCAAGACTATGTTAGCTTTGTTTATGAAAAAAATATTGTAAGCTCGATTGCATTGAATTCCTGAGGCTAATTAAGACACTATCAAGTCCCACTTGGTAAGAACCAGTCCTGGTTGTAGATAATATAAGATCTTAAGAAACTTCTCTGAGCGGGGATCGTTACCGAGACCTACTGAGTGCTAAGCGGACACCACATTCGCAAGGTCACCGGGAGCTTTATGAAGTCTGTGTTTATCTAAAAGGCTTGGAAACAAACTAAACAATATTTGAATTTAAATGTTATGCAATGTTATTTATGTAAATAAATCAGACGACACTTTATGCAACACAAAATGTAGGTAAAAACGTATTTGAGATTGCCAGATTATGCTTATGCACATATAACTACGTTAATGACCTTAACAGTTATATCGTTATCGCAACCCGGGGATCCCGCAAACCGCGATGTAACGGATCTCTGCATATGAATTTTAAGAAATAAATATAAGAAAAATAAATGTTATACAAGAAATTGGTGTGGTGCCATAGATCTGGACACTCCAAAGGGAGCATTCTTATAATGATTCTTACCTTGTGCGTACGTCATTCTGAAACCCCTTGCTCTATAATTAAAGTCTGTGGAGAAGACAATAAGAACAGAGTTCAATTGCGACTTGAATCCCATAGGTGGCGCTGTCCCGCAGAACGTCCCGATTGACGGAAAGGAGGCGTTTGGTCCATTGAAGAGCTCCAGGTAGTCATATGTGCAGTAGTCATGGTCATATTCGACCTCCAGTGCAAAGTCTGTAAAGTTCACCTGAAAACACAAGAGACAAGTAATTTAGTGTGAATTTATTGTTGTGGAACTTTGTGCATGTAAAACATATTATAGCTTAGATTACATATTTTTAATTATTACATGCAAATATAACACTGTTATGAAAATTAATTATATTACAGTTATCTAAAATGTCGAATGGAGATTTTGATCCAGTTTGTTTATTAAATGTCATACATAGATTCATATAAAGTATGATTGATGTTGAGTGATTGAACAATAATTAAAATGTCAAGTGTGCACATTGATCCGGCTGCCCTCTGATGCGTTGATGACCCAGGTACATTGAACGTTGTTGCTGTAATTCGACGGGAAGTTGGGGCTCGTGATGACGCCAACTCNCCAAATAGTGTATGTTAATACTTTGTGTTTCACTTTAATAACATATGAAACTACTTTAACTGTTCTACTTCAACAATGTAATAATGTTGGAAAGCGACTTCGAAACACCAGATCAGCCAAACAGTTTGGCTAATGCAAATTTATTTATTAACTGTCAGTTTAATACGTCAGCCTTTTCATTTAAAATAAAACATACGTGTTGACAACAACTATCAAGTAAACATTAGGCGAAGGGTCTCGAGCTAATAAAGTGCTGTTTGTCGAAGCGCGATGTTTGTTCATGATATATCTTATTTAGTTTATACAACGCACAATAAACATGGATACTTTCTAATGAACAGCTTTAGAGCTGAATAACTCAACCATTCTCTCTATAAGGGTGGCATTCCCAAATGTACGAAATAATATATAAACGTATTGTATAGAGATAATTAAATTACATTTCCTTATATTAAAAGAACCAAATAACGTATCGATCATACGCCTTGACGTGAAACTTATTATATTATATACATTCTATGATAATAAGATATATGTAAGTTAACATTGGAAACGCAAGACTATGTTAGCTTTGTTTATGACAAATTATTGTAAGCTCGATTGCATTGAATTCCTGAGGCTAATTAAGACACTATCAAGTCCCACTTGGTAAGAACCAGTCCTGGTTGTAGATAATATAAGATCTTAAGAAGCTTCTCTGAGCGGGGATCGTAACCGGGACCTACTGAGCGCTAAGCGGACACCATATCCGCAAGCCAACGGGAGCTTTATGAAGTCTGTGTTTATCTAAAAGGCTTGGAATAAAACTAAAAAAATATTTGAATTTGGATGTAATACAGTGTTATTCATGTAAATAAATCAGACGACACAAAAATTTACGAAGGTCTAAAAAGATCTGTAGCAGAGTTCATTAAAAACTCAGGTTTTGAACCTGTAAAACAACAACCAATAATGGACCTTATCTTTCTTGATACCTTAATTCGGTTGTTTTTTCCCAGAAGCTATCAATATTATATATCCTATCAATATATTGCTCCTTGAAATTAAAAGGTATATTTTTATGCGTAAACGAACAAATAAAATCCCAAATATTCCGGGACTTAGGAGATCTCTACTATTATCATGGGAAATCCAAAAACTGACAACTCACCAAAATATTATATTGCCAAATGGGTCAGTTGTAAGAATATTCGTCGAATGAACCCAAGCCAATAAAATTGAATGTTANAAACATCACATTAAAAGTGAAAACAGAAGCAGTTCAGATGATGTACTCAAAACCGTTCAGACGATGTACTCAAACAAAAACCGTTCAGACGATGTACTATTTTCCAAATTCCTTGCCACAGATCTTAAAAAGCTTACACAACGTCCAAAACCTTGTACGACATATTCTAAGCATGTTATAAAGCAAAAAAAAATTGTATTTTCTGCGTTGTTTGTCATCTTGAATACCAAACGCGTCAAAATAAAGTGTGTTCAGACGATGTACAATTGCCATTGTTTATTGTTCCTGAATGTTTAAGAAAACTTCAGAAATCTGAGAAAAACGACAATTACCGGAGTACATAAGGCGACTACGCGGGTACTTTGCGCATAGTTAGCATTTACTGTTTGTTCATGATATATCTTATTTAGTTTATATATACGCACAATTAACACGGATACTTTCTAATGAACAGCTTTAGAGCTGAATAACTCAACCATTCTCTCTATTAGGTGGCATTCCCAAAATGTACGAAATAATATATAAACGTATTGTATGGAGATAATTAAATTACATTTCCTAATATTAAAAGAACCAAATAACGTATCGATCATACGCCTTGACGTGAAACTTATTATATTATATACATTCTATGATAATAAGATATCTGTAAGTTAACATTGTAAACGCAAGACTATGTTAGCTTTGTTTATGACAAATTATTGTAAGCTCGATTGCATTGAATTCCTGAGGCTAATTAAGACACTATCAAGTCCCACTTGGTAAGAACCAGTCCTGGTTGTACATAATATAAGATCTTAAGAAACTTCTCTGAGCGGGGATCGTAACCGGGACCTACTGAGCGCTAAGCGGACACCATATCCGCAAGGCCAACGGGAGCTTTATGAAGTCTGTGTTTATCTAAAAGGCTTGGAATAAAACTAAAAAATATTTGAATGTGGATGTAATGCAGTATTATTCATGTAAATAAATCAGACGACACAAAAAAATGTAGGTAAATACGTGTTTGAGATGGCCAGATTATGCTTATGCACATATAACTAGATTAATGACCTTAACAGTTACATCGAAATCGCGATCCGGGGATCCCGCAAACCTCGATGTAACGGATCACTGCATGTGAATTTTAAGAAATAAATATAAGAAAAATAAAATTTAATAAAAGAAATTGGTGTGGTGTCATAGATCTGGAGAAGTGCAGATTTTGATTAAGAACATGTAGAAACTGTTTTTTGTTCAATTGACACTCCAAAGGGAGCATTCTTATAATGATTCTTACCTTGTTTGTACGTCATTCTGAAACCCCTTTCAGAATTGGTTTTATCTGTTGAGAAGACAATACAAACAGAGTTCAATTTGGACCTGAATCCCGTAGGTAGCTCTGTCCCGCAGAACTTCCCGATTGACGGAAAGGAGGTGTTTGGTCCATTGAAGAGCTCCAAGTAGTCATATTTGCACTTGGATTCGAACTCCAGTACAAAGTCTGTAAAGCTCACCTGAAACACAAGAGACAAGTATTTTAGTGTGAATTTATTGTTGTGGAACTTTGTGCGTGTAAAACATATTTTAGCTTAGATTACATTGTTTTTAATTACTACCTGTAAATATAACACTGTTATGAAAATGAATAATATAACAGTTATCTCAAATGTCAAATTGAGATTATGATCCAGTTTCTTTATTAAATGTCATACAAAGATTCATAAAAAGTATATTTGATGTTTATTGATTTAACAATGATAAAAATGTCAAGTATGCACATTGATCCGGCTGGCCTCTGGTGCGTTGATGACCCAGGTACATTGAAGGTTGTTGATGTAATTCGACGGGAAGTTGGGGCTCGTGATGACGCCAGATGGATCTGTCAGGACCCCGCCACACTCTGTAAAAGCAAGGGATATAAAATGCTGAAATAAAATTGAGTGGGAATTTTCAAGATTAAAACTAAAATGTAATTCAAAAAGTTAAAACACTCTTTATTATTATCTTTTAAGCCCCTGAAATAAGTTAAATGTATCGTGCAAGCATAAAAGTTTTCATAGTATACATTAATGTTATTGGTAATTTGTATTTCAATAACCCTTTTCATCGGCGCTTATAAAAAGCGTGAGTAAATGTGAATATGTGTTATCTACGTTCAATAACTTGCTTAATTAAATATGTAAATCGTTGTTCCAATAACATTGTTTTAATTATGTCGTGTTCTGAGAAAACTGGACAAAATGCATGTGCGTAAAGTGTCCTCCCAGATTAGCTTGTGCAGTCCGCACAGGCTAATCATGGACGACACTTTCCGCCTAAACTGGATTTTTGCTAAGAAGAGACATCATTTAAACGAAAAATTTCATAAAAGTGTAAATTGTCGTCCCTGATTAGCCTGTGCTGACTGCACAGGCTAATCTGGGATGACAATTTACGCACAAGTATTATGCCCAGTTTTCTCAGAACGCGACACAATTGTGTCTTTGTTAGGTTTTCTTTCATGTGCAATTGCTTCATAGAAATTAATACTGTTAGTAGATACGTCAAATTTATTTGAAACAAAAGACATTGCAAAAACCATGATTGATATGGATAGTGAAAGCGAGAAACTCAAGTGTGTTCTGACTCGTATAAGACGTATTCATAAATCCGCAACTCTCATTCAATATTGATTTTTCTAAGAAGTCTCAATTCAATTGCTTTGTTTATTAATCACAAGTTCATGAGTGTTTATATAAGGGTTGCAACAATATACCTTAATATCGGTATACCGCGGTACATTCAAATATATTGAATATATAAAATATATATTGTATTGCGGTACGGTTTTGTTCTTTCTTTTTTTAGTTGAAACGTCGTACAAAACGCTCATTTGACCCAGAACTATAGGTGTTAATGTTTCAAAATTGTGTTGCACTCAATTTTGTATATTTTAAATAGTAAAGGTGCAAGAAACATGCATTCATGTGTTTCTGCCTTTCTGCCTTTATCCTACTATGTGTAGCTACATCATAATGAGCCCACTAATTAAGGGGTCACCTGCAGATCAATAGGTATAATTGGTAAGCGTCAAATTATTATCATTTTGCACTTTAACAGTACGCACAACGGAAGTAGAAGTATCAAGACAAAGCTGTCAAAAACAAACTTGCAGACATCATGATCATCAGTAAACTATGTTGTTGGATGTTTTGCTACTGTTGATAAATGCAAATAATATTTGTATTTACGCCATAATAGTATACAAGATAATCACTATGACAACTTGCTGAAATAAATCTTATTATTTTTATTCGAATGTGCAAGAAAAGAAACTCAAATTAAAGTACAAAAGCAGATAATAAAATAAACCTAAAATATGTTTCGATATCAATTTACCAATACAACAACAACAACAACATTTATTTCAGCAATAAAGCTTACAATAAAGCTTCTAGCCTATACAACCATCTCGGGGTTGGTTGTGTGTGTGTGTAAAGACGCTTAAATCATTAATAATCAAGTAGCGTTTAAATTTGAATATATATTAATAATGTTCTAAGTTAATATAAGCTATGTGAATTGATATGTATAAGCCATATTATATTCAATTACAACATTCTTTTCATAAACAGTTATTACTGCAATAAATGACATTGCGGTTTCAGTAAAATGCCATGCAAATACATGAAGAGTTAGTTGGTTCCTTTTTCCTAATTCCTTATTCCTTATTTAAGCTAAACATATCTGATAAACACTTTTACAGATAAATAATACTAAAAATTCTTAATTAAAACAAAACAAAATTTTGTTTGATTCATAAATTATTTTACGAATAAAGAAACAGGAACCAGTTCCCTGTTCATTATTCAAACCCAATTAGGAAATTTTTGTTAGTAACAAAATCATCAAATGGTATCCAATTGATTTGAAAATGCATCGAATTAAATAAATAAAGTAAATGTCAAGCTACTCGAATACAATAAATTTATGTAATACGATAAATGGTTTTAATGTGATTTTTTTTTCTAAAAATAATAATTGCATTACATTTTTTTTTAACGATAACACATTTCATTTTGTCGTGTTTAATAAGAACGGCCAATTGAAAAACGTTGCGAAACCGTAATTACGCAAATTACAGTACCTTTCTGCTTTATTGATGGTTTGTATATAATATTTCTATTTCTTTCATATATTTTTCTCAAAATAGCCTTTCAAATATGATTTGTTACCCATGGGATTTTATCCCATATAAAAAATGATTTTTTTTTCGATTAAAAAAATTAACGAAAATCAACACAAATACTTGTACAATGCTTAAAATCAATAACTAAGCATACAAACGTATACATGATTTCGAAAATCCCATGCAGACAGTGGGAAAAAATTCAATTGGAAAAAAAATGACAAATTTAACAAAATTGGAAAACACAAATACCATGGAAAATGAAAAAGTACCACGGGAAGACGCACTTTGCTCATAAATTTCATAAGGGAAACAAGCTTGTTTAAGCCAAACAATCTAATATTTTATCTCAAAGGGGCAAATCTAAAAGAAAAAGGGTACTTAAGTTAACTGTCTTAAGTTTGCGAAATTTCGGGTTTGCAAAGTTTTTCCTTTGACAGTTTAAGGTTCCTTATTCCGTTTTTGAATAAGGAAAAGGTATTTGTATGCTTTACAGTACATTAAAATGGACAAAAGTGTATTTAATATCAATAAAAATCAGTGTATATATATCTATATATAGTATAGTTTGGATATTCAAAATATTTACTGCAAAATATTTCGATTAAATATTGTCAAATAATAAACCAGTTCTTGTTTGCGATTAAATGAGGACTAGGAACTTGCTGAGCTAACTTCGGCGTAGGGCTTGTCGCCATCGACACCAGGGATATTTTGAATGTCATGACGGCCCCAAATAGAATGTCAAGGTTCAAGGTCGCCGTATAACCAACATGCCGAAATGAACGAGAAAAAGCGTGTTCGGACTATAACAGCTGATTTGGCCAAGACAATTCGATAGCTTAATACTAGACATGTTTTGTATAGCTCATGCCGTTTTCTGCTTTGGAAGCTGCGGTACCGGTGACTCTTGTTTACTGGAAAGCTTTATCAAGATGCCTTTATATATTTTTTTCGATTCGAAGACCTATGCGAATATATCGTAATTGTTTCTTATTGTAACAGAAAAACGCGTTTTCTTGTTCGCGCAGAGCAAAGGAATATCCGGCAACCACCATCATTGGTAAACGTACACGGTCCGAGGAGATATACAACAGGGCCATGGTCTCGATGATGCCCAGTTCTACAACAAGTTAGCGCACCTGATTCTTTTTTTCCTTATTCAGCCTTAAGAAAATGTGTTATTATTTAAAAACCTTCCTTTAAATTAATATGTATATATATNTATGTTTATATATATATATATATATATATATATATATATATATATAGTTTGGATATTCAAAATATGTATTGCATAATATTTCGATTAAATATTGTAAAATGATAAACCAGTTCTTGTTTGCGATTGAATAAGGAACAGGAACCTGCTGAGCTAACTTCGGCGTAGGGCAAGTCGCCATCGACACCAGGAACCTTTTGAATGTCATGACGGCCCCAAATAGAGTGTCAAGGTTCAAGGTCGCCGGATAACCAACATGCCGAAATGAACGAGAAAAAGGGTGTTCGGACTATAACAGCTGAGTAGCTGATTAAACTCCAAAGATTACCTTCCCCACTAACCCATTTCTTATAGTTTTTCTCTGCCGGATTTTCCAAAGTTTCATGAAACTGTGTAATTACACAATATAAATATATATTCTCACCAGTTGTCACGATACATGTATATTCATTGTATTATGTGATCTGTGAAACATAATAAAGATTAGTTCTGTTTTGTTCTGTATACAATAAATTAAGAAAACACAACATTTGTGTGCATTTGAGAATATTTGTTTTTATTAAAAAATAAATTAAAATATAACAGCAATTCGATAAAACTTTCCAGAGGAATCTTTACGACCTTTCGGATACTTAAATTCGGATCATATTCTTCTACCATAGCGAGGCTCTTTATTCGTATTAATGGCTATGTTAAATGTAAGAATGTTTTTTTTTTTTATATCTGCAACAGTTCGTAAAGTTCTTTTCTGACAATTTACTTTGGCCAAGACAATTCGATAGCTTAATACTAGACATGTTTTGTATAGCGCATGCCCTTTTCCGCATTGGAAGCAGCGGTCCATGTGAATCTAGTTTACTGGAAAGCTTAATCAAGATGCCTTTTTGTTTCGATTCGAAGACCTATGCAAATATATCGTAATTGTTTCTTGTTGTAACAGCAAAAAAGCCTTTTCTTGTTCGCGCAGAGCAAAGGAATATCCGGCAGCCACCATCATTGGTAGACGTACAGGGTCCGAGGAGATATACAAAAGGGCCATGGTCTCGATGATGCCCAGTTCTACAACAAGGTAGCGCACCTGATTCTTTTTTCCTTATTCAGCCGCGAAGGAAGTGTGTTATTATTTAAAAACCGTCCTATAAATATATATATATATATACTATCCCACCTACGTTTACACTAATTTTCATTTATATGTTGTTTTATTTGTAATTAAGAACATTCCAGTTTCTTATTCGATTGAATATGGAACTGNTATATATACTCTATCCAACCGTCGTATCATTTTCATTGATATGTTGTTTTATTTTTAAGTAAGAATATTCCAGTTTCTTATTCGATTGAATATGGAACTGGTGTATGTTTACTTGTTAAGCCGCAAAAAAGCTTATAAGTTATCATTAATTAAAAATAAAAAAGGTACTGCAATAAATATGTTCAATATAACTCCTACATAAGCAATGATTTTAAATTACATGTGTAACACTTTGGTTCAGTTAACTTTTATTTAAGTGTGAAAACGTCAGTTTCTTTTTCGGCTTGATTAAAGAATAGGAAACTGGTTCCTTTTTTTTTAATCAACCGCGGAAAAAGTAACCGGATTATTGTTAATTAGAAATCAGTAGAAATGTATTGCAATAAATATTTAAATATCGAATCTACATATACAGTGATTTTCATTTAAATTGTGTAAGCTTTGTTCTAATTTCATTATATTAATAATATGCCAGTTCCTTATTTGGCTTGAGTAAGATATAAAGAAATGGCTTAATTTTTCTTATTCAACCGCGAAAAGGGAACTCGTTTATCAAAACTGACAAGAAGCGCATTGCAATAAATATTTCTAATTTTCAACCTACACACAATGATTTCCCTGTATATGTAGTACTCTTTGGTTAATTAAAATTTATATTAAGAAAGAAAATACCAGTTCCATAGTATCGTCTTTATTACACTTGTTTTAGTGTTGATCGTCAAATGAAATATAAAGTAGACATGTGACATAACACAGCTATATAACATGATAAGGTTGAAATATCACACACATCTACAAACATAAAATATCTGAAAGTTATCGTCCAAAATAAAGGACTTCGAATAAGGAACATACTTATTAGCAGTTCCTGATTCGGATTCCATAATTTTCTAAACTTAAATTCGGATCATAGACTTCTAGCATAGCGAAGCTTTATATTCGTTATTATTGGCTATGTTCAATGTACAATTTTGTATGTCTATCTCTGACACAGTCTTTGAAACTTTATCTGACCCTTACCTTCGGCCAAGACAACGCGATAGCTGAATACCTTCATTTTTAAATATCTCATTTCTTTCTCATACATACACAGTTCCGATATGATTAAGTTGTATTGCGATTTTAACACGTAACCATAAAGGCAAGATTGCACCGGAAGCAGCGGTACAAGTGCCTCTGATAGACTGGAAAGCTTGAACATATATAACTACATTAACGACCTGACAAGTAATATCGTAATCGCGATCCTTGGATCCCGCGAACAGCGATGTAACAAATCTGTTACAGTTTGTACCAAATCTGTTACAGTTTACGCTGTAACTTCCGATTGGAAAGTCTGACACCAACAACGTGCTATGTATTCATGATTTGATAGTACGTAAATGTATCACGCTTGTGTTATGCGATAAACAATAATCATACATTCCCAAAATCAAGAATATACAGTTTTATATAATTGCGCGGGCCACACTTGACAAAATCCTGTCTTTGAATTTAACATGAGGCTAGCTGTCAATATATTCTGCTCCATAATCGTATCAGCTAATGAGCGCTCATTTAGCCAAATACACGCCTTTCACATGGCGGTGTATACAATCCCTGAATTTGTCACATATCAATACTGACCTATATCAACCATTGTATAAGTATAGACAGCATAAACTATTTATTTTAATTTTGAGGAAAGTTTCTTCATATATATATATATATTTAACCGAATTCATTAACATCATATTAACAAAATTCGGTCATGCGTTTCGGATTTCGAAAATTGAATAACACGCATAGGTGGGTAGTCGTAACAGATTATGATACAATAATAATGGTAACTCTTGTATTATTGAGTGAAATAATAGTAGTAATAATAATAATAGTAATATTAATAATAGTAACAATAATAAGAGTAATAATAATAATAGTAATTATAATAATGATGATATGATGATGATGATGATGATGATGATGATGATGATGATGATGATGATGATGATGATGATGATGATGATGGTGATGATGATGATGATGATGATGATGATGAG
>VMBQ01012429.1:0-19596 GCA_007657795.1 Dreissena rostriformis | reverse complement strand
GTAAGCAACCTGCACCCACGATTTCCATTTAAAACCGTGTTTCTTTTTTGAGAAAGTGACCTTTACCTCCAGGCTCAAATGCAGTCCAAAGCTAGGTCTCAATTTAAGTAACATTCACACACAATTTGAATGCACTCAAGCTTCATGCGATTATGGTTATCGAACTTGGCCCACGTGTATTATGCCCATAAACAGTATTACCAAGTTTCATGAAATATGATTTACACTTTTTGAAATATTGAGCGGACTTTGACTTCCTCGACGCCGCCGTTTTCATGGACGCCGCCCGTCTAAGGTGTTCTCGTAATACGCCCGTTTTTAAAAAGGGCGTTTAAAAGACGATCTTTTTCATATATTAGAAAATGTGTCGGTAAAACAGATCGAAACGGCAATCCACACACTGTGAAATAAAGTTCCCGTGAAATTAAAGAATATGAGACAGGTAGACCCGTCTGGTTAAAATGGAGAAAAATTTCGTTACAATAAAAAGTTTTCTTAACGCCGTCACGTTTTTTTTTTCCAAAGACTTGTGCATTTTGGGATGGGTATTTCCAAAGACAGGCACAATCCGGTATAAGTCTTTTATCACAGTTTCAGTCATCGGGCAATGTCTTGTATGGATTAAGGATACCATTAGGGTCAAACAGCTGTTTGATAGCTTTCATGGCGGCCACAGCGGACCGAGACTTGGTGTGGTAGATGTANTCAGTGAGTTTTACTGCATACTTGCGCTCCGCAATCCAGTCGTAAACGAACGGCTCTATCAACGAGACCACTTCCGGATCGTAGGATGGACTAGTAACATTTAAGTGGAGATTTCCTGAAAATAATGGTATAAGTAATTATTTATCATATGATTTTCAGTATTTTACTCCTGTTCACGACACTCGTGAAAAATTGTTTGATATGAGCCTCGTTCTGGGTAAACTGGGCTTAATGCATGTACAGTCCGCACAGGCTAATCAGGGACGATACTTTTTGGCATTTTTCGTTTAAAGGAAGTATCTTCTAAACAAAAATTCAGTTTATGTGGAAAGTGTCTCCTTTATTAGCATGTGCGGACTGCACAGGTTAATCTGGGACGACACTTTACGCACATGCATTAAGCCCAATTTCCAAGAACGAGGCTTATATATACACTCGTGAACCACAGGTAAAACTCATTTTGCTCATACACCGGAAGCAACAAATATTCTCCCAGGTTTAACAGTTTAATGGATATTCGAGTTAATTGTCAAATAAAACAACCACTTTATCCATATTTTACGTCTCCTTGGTACACAAAAGGACCAAAGCTGTCTCAATATCTGTAGCAGATGTAGACAAATAGAGTTTCACGTAAACGTTAACAAGACGTTTTTAGCACAAAAGGGACATCATTCTGCATAATTGCATGTCAGAAATGCCGAAATATGGAACTTGGTCAGTGACCTCCACAATCCCCCCAAAACGTGTGAAGTTTCACCTGGATACCTGTAATCGAAACGGTGGTAAGGAAATGTTGCACGCTTACATTAAGCCATTGCCCGAGTACAAAAAGGGACATAATTCTGCTTAATTTGAGGTCATACTAATTGAACTTGGTCAGTGACCTCCACAATCCCCCCAAAACGTGAGAAGTTTCACTTGGAGACCTGTAATCGAAACGGTGATAAGGAGATGTTGCACGCTTACCTTAAGCCATTGGCCAAGTACAAAAAGGGACATAATTCTGCTTAATTGCAGGTCATACTTATTGAACTTTGTCAGTGACCTCACGCAATGACCCTGAACACATGTGTAAAGTTTCAATTGAATACCAATAGTAGTAACAGTGATACGCAGGCAACACCATTTTGATGAGCATTATAGTAAGGACTATTCGATGTTCGTTCTATTCTGTGAATAGAAGAGCTAAAACTCACAAACAAAGGGCTTAGACTCGGTAAATTGATCGTTTGCAACGTCGCATGTCTTTGAGTCGTTGATTCTTTAAACTTATATGCATAACTCGAAACACCCTGAATGAACTTAAGCTTGTAAAAGTAGTGACGGATATACCCCGGACGCCGCATGCACAAATATGTAGCATGTTGTAAATATCATGTTATAAAGTTCTATTTTGAAAATGATGCATAACTTGAGGCATTTTTAACGTATGATAATATAAATTCCACGCGCACAACTATCATAAGCAACAACGCATGCAAGTTCAGTGGTGTACGTTAAAAAGTATAGGAGAAGCTCTACCTACTCGCATTAGTTTGCGACAGACAGCGGGGGTGTAATGGCATTTATTTGCGCGAAAACACGTACCATCGCCAACATGTCCATACCCCACCACCCTGGTCGCCTTGTGACCGACCCGACTACGCATGTCCAGGACGAGGTTGTAGAAGTCGTGGAGCGGAAGTGACAAGTCATACTTGTAGCAGTACCCATCATGCAGCAGTCCCTCTGCCACGCGCTCTCGCAGGCCCCAAATATGCTGTGAAATATCACCACCTTACGATTACACTGGTTCACGTGATAAAGATCCAGAGGAACTGCATACCTGCACTACTAAGGGATCGATTTTACTAACCGTAATAAGGCCGTGGTTGAGTGTAGGTGCTTAATAATGGGCACTGAAAAACGGAGTGTGGTAACGCGTGGTATCTGGAACTGGGCTGTGCATTATATGACCCAAATCACAATACTCATCTTGTGGTTTTTAAGGTGATGTTCGTGATTTTGGATAAATTAAAAATAATTCTGTAACAATAGGGTAGGCCTTGACCCATTTCTTGGCAAATCCTCTGTCTGTCTATTCCATTACGATCACACTCCTTAAATATGGGATTATATTTACATAAGGACGGATGTACTGAACCAGGCGGACAAGCGCGATGCTTAATGCCCTCATTGTGTAACAAAATAATATAACAACACATTAACAAACAAACAAAGAACAACAATGCACCTGCATTTGTTTATCATCGACAGCAACCGTTCCGTCCTTGACCTTTCCGACCGTCATTAATGTCTCCAGAAACTGGGTCAACTTCTCCTCGTCGTGAGCCCCGTTAGCCCCTGGGGTTTGCATATATACCAGAGATTAAGTTTAGACTGTGCATACTTTATTTCTTGTTGAGCATCACTTTAGGTAGGAAACTGCATGACTTCCAGTTTAAGACATTGGATCCCGCTCAAGCAACAAACATATTCCAGTCTAAAGTGGTATGGTTCGCTGACTTTCGGAATATGTCTTTTAATTTGTTGAACAGGAAGAAATGAAAATTTCCTAAAAAATGTGGAGCAAATCTCTATTAATTCCTTACGTCATACTTTTCCCCTGGGTCATTCAAATGTGATGATGTTGTTACAAAACATGGTTCACGTATGTTTTTCTCACTTTGTATTTTTACCGAATCTCATTTATAAATGGTCCAATCAAAGGACACCACGAAAATGTATAAAAAACTTACCGGTAAATGATTAAATTTACTCTACTCGAAGTGACAATATTATTATGTTCACAATTATTTTTTTGCTGGTATTATAGTGTGTGCCGTAAGTCACACATAAAGGCCCAGCACAGTGTTGACAATATCACCAAGCTGTTAAAAAGAGATGAACTGCATTCTGGGAAAACGGGGCTTAATTCTTCTGAGCAAAATTTTGTCGCACATTAGCCTGTGAAGTCTGCACAGGCTAATCAGAGACGACACTTACCGCTTTTATGATATTTTTGTTAAAAGGAAGTCTCTTCTTAGCAAAATTCCAGTTAAGGCGGAAAGTGTTGTCTCTGATTAGTCTGTGCAAATCTAGGACATTTTACGCGCCTGCATTAGGCCCATTTTTCCCAGAGCGAAGCTCATTTCTTTTGAACAGCTGGGTGTAACTTCCTGAATTGCATTAAGCCACGTTTTCCCACAGCGAGGCGCATTTATAAACTTATACCTGAGGTCTCAATCAGGACGTAGAAGGGATGTTGCGCTATCGGGCTGGCCAGCTGCAGGTTGGAGGTGCAAACCCTCAGCGCCTCGCTGTCCAGGAACTCGAACGCTGACAGGATCTCCGCCAGGTGCTTCTTGCTGTCTCGGAACACGTCCAGAACGTCTGTGAAACTCTCAAGGCCTGAATGCGAGATTAAAAAAAGATATTGAGCTATTAAAAGAGACTCAAAGAATGAAATAGGCATATTTTGAAGATAGTTTAAATTAGATAGATTACAAGTGTGCGAATAAAGTAGATATTCTCCATCTGTGTTTGTTAGTATGGGCATATCATGTTAAACCCTTAACAGTTAGTATTGATAAATTTTGAAGAACATTCATGCATAATGGAAATTTAAAAAAAAAATTAGAAGGCTGTGATAAAAAATATAACATTATTCATTATTTTATTTATGTTTAAAAATACAATTTACAGCTTATATATAAAATAGCCGTATGATGGTTTCTATGAAAAACAAGTTATTGACCAGCACCAGACATTACTTACACCAACTTTACATCTGATTGTATGGGATATAATTATTATTGGTTAACAAATATATTATTATTAACCTTGTTGCATTGTTTCCATCCTCTTTAAGTTATTTAACACAATTATTCATATCTGTTAACTAAAGACATAGGTTACCAAAATGTACTAAAAAAACTCTTCAATTCTACACTGCAAATAGCCAACCAAACATCACCTGTGGCGTGTTCTGAGAAAACTGGGCAAAATGCTTGTGCGTAAAGTGTCATCCCAGATAAGCCTGTGCAGTCCGCACAGGCTAATCAGGGACGACACTTTCCGCCTTAACTGGATTTTTGCTAAGAAGAGACATCATTTAAACGAAAAATTCCTTAAAAGCAGAAATTGTCGTCCCTGATTAGCCTGTGCGGATTGCACCGGCTAATCTGGGATGACAATTAATGCACAAGCATTTTGACCAGTTTTCTCAGAACACGACACAAATAGCCAACAAAACATCACCTAGAAATGCCACATTGACGGCACTGGATTTCTGTGGGCACAGTATGGCTGCCTTGGTGATAACTCCCAGCGTTCCCTCCGAGCCTATAAATAGCTGCTTGAGATCATATCCGGTGTTGTCCTTCCGCAATGTTGACATACAGTCCAGTATCTCTCCGTTTGCTAAAACCTGAAAGATAGAATCAAATTTGGTTTCTCTTAAACTAAAGCTGGATAATGTGTTTTATTTTTAATTAAAATGTCAAGACCGTTTATTTGAGCAGCGTTTTGAGAAAACAGGGCTTAATGCGTGTGCGTAAAAGTGTCATCCACGAAAACCCTGTGCAATCCGCACTGGCTAAGCAGGGATGACACTTTCCTATTTCATTGTATTTTTCTTTTAAAGGAAGACTCTTTTTTTGGCGAACATCCAGAAAAGGCGGAAAGTTTCCTCCCTGAAAAACTTGTGTTACTGCAAAGGCTAATCTAGTACTTCACCTTACGCACATGCATATGCGAGACTCATATTTCTAAAACTTAAGCTGGAGAATGCTAGGAAATGTTTTAGTTTCAATAAAATTTCATGACAGTCAATTAAAAAGATGATATTGAGACAAAACCCAGTGATAAATAAGACTTTCACCATTTATTGTTTAAGTTTTCAACAATATCAATGACATTTCTATTTATTGAGTAAACATAGATTTTGCAAAATAGTTAAATATTTATATTTTAATAAGTATATTGTAAATTGTCATGTCTGTTAGTTTGGGAGGTCTTAAATATATCTATTTAAAAAAAAAAACATGAAGGATTTTATTGAATGCAAACTACAAATCTTGAAAGGTGGAAAGCCATGAAAAATACGTTCAAACATTACATGAAACAATTGTTGCAAAAGTTCAACATCTGTTCATGACCATACTACTTTACTTTTCTTATTCACATAACAACCACAGGGACCTTTAAGAAAAAAAACTTTATATACTATTATTATATACATATACATGTATATTTATAGTATAATTATAGTGTTTTTCCTTAAGGTCCCAGTACAAAAAGTCATTAGTTCTACACATGTTAATTTTAATAGCTTAGTAAATGCGAGTTAAGAAAAATAAATCTGACTTGTTGAACGTATGAGTTGAGTATGAGTATGGGACGAAACTTTTCCCTTAAACTGGATATTAGCTAAGAAAGGACTTCCTTAAAATGAAAATACCATTAAAGTGGAAAGTGTTGTCCCAAGTGTATACCCAGACCAAGGCTCCAATAATAAACAAGACTCACTGCTTCCAGGCCTAGTACGCTGCCATGTAGAGAGCCGTATCTTAGCAACCGGATCCCTCCGGCGTTGGTCGCTAGGTTACCACCGATGTGACAGGAGCCCTTGGCCCCAAGGTCAAGGGGCATGATGAGGTTATGCTTGGACACATGGTCATTCAGGTTACCTAGGATACAGCCTGCCTGGCATGTCAGAATCCCTGAGAGTGGGGAAAAACGTTCAAGTTTCAGCGCGAAAATGATGTATTTTATATAAAAATGTTCAGAACTAGCAGCAGTTTAATACAGTTCCAAACATTCATGTTTAAAAGGTATACAATTTACCTTATGGGGTTCTGATAAAATAAATAAGTATCATTGTGCATCGAGATATACATTGTAAAACTCATTGGGAAATGGTTTGTACTAAAGAAAACAAAAACAAACAAGACATAGGGTGTCCATAGGGCAAAGATGCCCCCAATTTCCATTTATGTCTCTTAACTCCACTTATGTTAAAAACAAGCTGTTTTTTAATCAAATTTGACCTTTGACCACCAAGTGTGAGATTCACCTTTGATTTATTGAGACAAATGTTACAAGCACGTCATCGTGTGACGGTTGACAACTTATTTCAAAATCCACTAATAAATGGCAAAGTTACTGTCATTTTACGGTCAACTTGGACCTTTAACCTCTAAGGATGACATTGATCTTAAAGGCAGTGTTACACATAACACATAGTCTTAATATGATGGTTGTGCCAAGTTATTTTAAAAACCATTAATAAATGGCAAAGTTATAGAAAACAAGGGACAAAATTGTCACAAAACCAGTTTTCAATTTGAAAAAAAAGTCTGATAAAGGGAGACAACTCAAAATGTGCATGCTGAATGTAAAAAAAACGCACTAAGTGACCCCATGACCTAGTTTTTCACCCGGCATGACCCATATTCAAACTTGGCCTAGACATCATCTAGATACAACTACTGACCAAGTTTGGTGAAGATCGAATGAAAAAAGCTTGAAATAGAGAGCGGACACAAGCTTGTTCTGCCTGCCCGCCAGCCAGCCCGCCCGCATTCGCCAATCTAGTAACCAGTTTTTCCCTTCGTAAAACCTGGTTAAAAACGGTTTTATGGCCTCATTTGACCTTTGACTTCTAAGTGTGGCCTTGACTTTGAGATGGGGAGAATTGGTTGTCACAAGCAACACATCATCTTATGGTGGTTATATAAAAAACAATTAATACACTGTTAATTTCTGGCTGAGACAGGAAGCTTTGCACAAACTTACAGATGGACAGTGTAACTGCTATATGCCGAAGGGAGCATATAAACAATATAAAACATATTGGGACTAGGTTAACTACTGAAACTTGTCATTATCAAATAATATCACAATACAGTAAAGAACAATACTTCACAAGATGTTTCAAAATGATTTTAAGTGTATTTGTCAATAATTTTATGAACGTTAAAATATTATTTAGTTATAATTTAAAATGCAATATAGTAGAACAAAATGGGTCTTACTGATAAATTTGCTGTGTTGTTTTTAAAATATACTGTGTTGTTATTGAAATCTATTAAAGCCTATTTTACATGATATTGTAACAGCATACCCAGTGTTATGCACCCCACATCAAATATGATAAATCAATAATTTTATGAAAGTTAAAATATTATTTAGTTATAATTTAAAAGGCAATATAGTAGAACAAAATGGGTTTTACTGATAAATTTGCTGTGTTGTTTTTGAAATATACTGTGTTGTTATTGAAATCTATTAAAGCCTATTTTACATGATATTGTAACAGCATACCCAGTGTTATGCACCCCACATCAAATATGATAAATCAATAATTTTATGAAAGTTAAAATATTATTTAGTTATAATTTAAAAGGCATAATAGTAGAACAAAATGGGTTTTACTGATAAATTTGCTGTGTTGTTTTTGAAATATACTGCGTTGTTATTGAAATCTATTAAAGCCTATTTTACATGATATTGTAACAGCATACCCGGATGTCTTAAGCAAACAATTACAGCTAGGTTACTTAATATTATCATATAATACCCAGACTAATCCAATTGCCCCTTTGTATCCTTTAATTGACATTCTTGATTGCAATTCAAATGTTAAGCTGCAATTATTGGTCTAGACACCTTATTAAGAAATTTGGTATAAAAGTAAAAAATAGTGAACATGAAAAAGAGATAGGAAAAAGAGATAGAAGATAGACTTTAGGCTTACAAATGTGAAACTTGACTTTGTGATTTTCTGTGTGATATAAATCAACTTAATTAAACGTTATAGGAAAACATTATTACAACAAACATCAAGTCAATTGAACAATTAAGACTGTGTGTAATTTCTGTGAAATCAAAGGATACTTGTTATTATTGCTTTAAAACTTTATACTTCGTGACAATAAACACAAAACTAATTAACACTTTGTGAGTTGACTTTGCGTGTCTTTCCCAACAACGTGGAACTGCCTCTCGAAACACAAAATCTCCGGCAGCAGCATTATATATTCTACTAGCACACACTGTGATCTACAAATATTGTTTAAACATTTTCCATGATTAACCTTTACCCCTTAGATAGAAACTTTAACGCGTTTGTAGCCCCTTAGAAAATTAAATTAATTTGTTTTCTTACTAGATTCAAGTATTAAAGTCTTCATATATAATCTTAAGATACCCGGTACTGATGAGCAGCAAACAGCATAAAACATGAACAGACTTCAAGATACTCGCATGCTGTTCTGGTTTTATGCTGGTTGCATACAGCAATTTTAACTTTGCTTCTNTATGGGGTTTGTCCATAACTATAAAGTCGCGCCAGTCAAAAATCATAAAAAGCGACATTAAAAGTCATGGAAGCCAGAACTACCAACAAAGATGATTATTATTGTTTATAATTTATCTAATTTAGTAAACTGTTAAGTAAGATGTAATAAATACTTTAACTGAAACTGCATCTTTAATAATATATGTTGGTAGATTCATGCAAACATACACATTTTTATTAATAGAAAAACATAGCAAATAGTAAGTATATAGGTAAATATTTGTGAGTGTAGGTCGGACTTTTGCTAAAGCATACCAGGCTATAAAGCAGACCACTTGGCAGGACAACGTATGCCTATTATCGTATTATGGTTAAAAGCATTGACAAATAATATGTCCGAGTTCAACTGCATTTGTCTACATCATTCAATCAATAACAATTACTAAAAGGCTTAAAGCACACCTTTGGTCAAGAGTTAGAAATAATGACTGAAAATATTGGAAAATAAAATTTCAATAATATTAATAATTATTTTCTGATGATTTCAAGTTCAAATGTTTTTATAAGTAATAGGTGCAGGTATAATATTACAAAGATACGTTTGAATTAATTCATTATCTTTCAGCAAGGCTATGAATTTTTAGATAAAAAATAAATGATTTTTATATTTTTTTCTAGACTAACAGTAACACCATGTCATTATTAGGAGTCTTTTTTGTCTTATATCTTGATTGGTAATATAAGTTGCATATATACAAGTAAAATCTACACAAGCATTTTTAGCTCACCTGAGCACAAAGTGCTCACGATGAGCTATTGTGATCACTCTATGTTCCTTCCAACGGCGTATTTAGGTGGGGGGCTAGGGGGCTGAAGCCCCCCCCAGCTGGCTGACTAGATTCCATTTTTCCATTTTTTTTAAAAAGGAGCCCCTTAAAGTTTCAAACATATCCGCTTGTGTATTTCCTTTATATGCCCAAAATTAGCCATAAACATCTGTCGATTATTGTGATGTAGGCCCCAGGCATGTGTGCGCCCCCTGCTATTTACCGTTACAACTTTACTGTCTACTATCCACAGGGGGGCACCTTTTAGACGTTAACACTCGATTGTCACTCTATTATCGTAGCAAGAATCTCTTTCGTGCGATATGCTTTGTACATTTCTGAGACGCTTAACGGCTGCAGATTCCAAGCTTCTAGATAATAGTGAGCGTCTTAAGTTTACACAAAATAAGCGTCTAGATGATCTCGAACGTTGTTTTGATGGCAGGATTGAAGCTTATTCCTGAACAAATGTGCTCCTCATCTGTCAGTGTTAGTGACCTTGAATGGTTTAATGATGATCTCCCTTCCCCTCAGTCCCTGCCTGCTGAGTTGCATTTATGGCAGGCTAGGTGGAAAGGTGTATCCCACCCACCTACTTCCCTTCAGGGCTCTGTTTAACAATGTGATTCCCAGCTGTACCCAAACATTTATACTGTTTTGTCCATATCATGTGTGTTCCCTGTCACATCATGCGAGTGTGAAAGGAGTATCAGTGCCCTAGGACTTGTAAAGACAAAACTAAGAACATCAATGGGTCAGGACAGGTTGTCCGCTTTGTGCCTGCTTTCCATTCATAGGGACATGGACATTAACATTTGCAATGTTGTACGTGAGTTTGCCCGGAAGCATCCCAGGCGGATGGATCTTCCCGATCTCATGTCTGAGTTGTAACCTTAATAAAGAGTGTTGCTTAAAATGTTATTTTTATAATCTGTAATTCACTTTTTTTTAAGTAAACGTTTTATAACTCAAGTTCTTGTTTGTTTTAAATGCACTTTTATAATGCAAAATTCTAATTAGATAGCTGGAAATTGCAAGGTGCCATTAAAAAAAATCGACCACGAGAGGGGTTACCCCTCCCGCACCCTCCCCGGTTGAGCCCCCCCTCTGAAAAATTCCTGGATACGCCACTGCAGAGCACAGTCCAACATGAATTATTTGTATTATTAAGCCATGAACATAAACAAAATACAATACCCATTATAAGATTGAATGCATGAGTTAAAATGAGCATGTAAGAAGTTAGCAGTGCAATTTTAATATGCCTCTACCTATACCTGCATGTATATCTAACAAGCAATGCCATCAGTTCCGTTAACTAAACATCTCTTAAATAAGCAATTGATAATAAGTGCAATATCTATGAATGATTGTGATATAACATTTAAAAAGTTTTATCTTTTCGCTGTTTCATTGAATCCCTGTGTTTCTTGCCATCAGCATGGCCAATGAGCTGTGTTACTCCAGTGTTTGAGCAAGATATACTCTTGGTACATAATAAGCAATAAGCAGCATAGCCATTAGAAGGATCAGGCTTGCACCATTCAGCTAATGAGTGTCTACTATTATCTTGCTTACTAATCCATGCAGAATTAAATTTAGTCTTTCCACCAGGCATGTTAACAGTGTTTATTATTTACTGCAAACTTATAATAATATTCTAGACCTGAAAAGAGATGATTGAAATTATATAGACCAGACAGATGATCAAATTCTGAAATGTTTGTATTATTGTACTAATCATTATTATTATTTTTATTCTTAATTGATACGTGTATAAGTACTAAAAGAATGCAAACATCTCAGATTTTATCTTTATTTTGATCAAATTATCGGCCCATATAATCTTTTAAAGAACATACATAGGATAAGTTTACATACTTATGCTCTGCTACGTACAGCAACATTGCAACATCTATAAACTACTTGTGAGTTAGGTGCTAATTACTGATGATAGCAAAACAATAAGATTGTTACCAAACAATATATAGGCACTTAAAGATGAACAATTAGGTTGTTACCAAACAGTATATAGGCATTTTAATATGAAAAGATCAAATTTCGTCCACCGACATCAACATGTAAACCAGCGCACTCTGTCAAATGGCATTGCTTCTAAATGTAAAACACAATTGACAAATGTAACTTAACCTGTGTAAGTATTGAGATTATGTTCGCAGCTTACCTTCAGGTATCACCTGTGAAGGCTAGACTATGCACCAGTGACACCAGACCACACAAAAGAATACCAAATACTGTCAGCTCAACACACTGAAGGTCTTATTATGAAACAAAATCTCTAAAACACATCAAAAAACAGTGTTACCTTATCCAAAAAAGTGCCAAATTTATGAAAACTATGAATACTATGAGGTTTTAGACAAAACTAGGAAAAACTAGGAGCACATTTAAAAAGTAGGAAAAACTAGGAAAACTAGGAAATACTAGGAACGCTGGAAAGCCTGCATAGATTACCTGTAACTGTAAAAGTCTACAATTCTGGTACAATTACAACCAAAATAATCACCTAGAAATGCCACATTGACGGCACTGGATTTATGTGGGCACAAAATGGCAGACTTGGTGATAACTCCCAGCGTTCCCTCCGAGCCTATAAATAGCTGCTTGAGATCATATCCGGTGTTGTCCTTCCGCAATGTTTACAGTCCAGTATCTCTCCGTTTGCTAAAACCTGCAAGATGGAATTGAATAAGGTATTTCTTAAACTAAACCTGGATAATGCTAGGAACTGTTTTTTTTCATTAAAATTTCAAGAAGGTTTACTTGAGCCACATTCTGGAAAAGCTGGGCTAACCGGTCATGCATGTGCGTTAAGTGTTGTCCCAGAAAAGCCTGTGAAGTCCGCACAGGCAAATCTTGGATGACACTGTCCGCCTTAACAGGATTTGTTTGCTTAAGATTTCCTTAAAACTTGAAAGTGTTGTCCCTGATTAGCCTGTGCGAACTGCAACGGCTAATCTGAGACAACACTTTACGCACAGTTTTCCAATAACAAAGCTCCAATAATAAACAAGACTCACTGCTTCCATGCCTAGTACGCTGCCATGTAGTGAGCCGTATCTTAGCAACCGGATCCCTCCGGCGTTGGTTGCTAGGTTACCGCCGATGTGACACGAGCCCTTGGCTCCAAGGTCAAGGGGCATGATGAGGTTGTGCTGGGACACGTAGTCATTCAGGTTGCCTAGGATACAGCCAGCCTGGCATGTGAGAATCCCTGGAAGTAGGGAAATTTGTTCAAGCTCAGCTTGAAAATGATTTTATATATGAGCCACGCTCTGTGAAAACTTTACGCTTTTATGGTATTTTACATTTGGAGGAAATATCTTTTTTCTTGCAAAAATCTAGTTTAGGCATAAAGTGTCGTCCCTGAATAGCCTGTGCAGACTGCACAGGCTAATCTGGATGACACTTTATATACATGCATTAAGTGTCGTTTTCCCAGAGGCTAAATGTTAAGCACTATCAGCAGTTAAATACCCAAATTCACGTTTAAGAGAAATTAAATTTACCTTGTCATAAACTTAATACATTTTTAAAATCTGGTAACAACTTCTGCAAAGTTCGTATTTGATAGGATTAACTCAATTTATCTTTTTTTTCTATTATAAATAAGTAACTTAACCACTCATTTTTAAAAACAGACCTGTGGTTTTTGAGAATCAGGGTCTGATAAAGTAAATACACTTGTACAACCAAGAGCGACACAAAGCATACCAAGTGTCACGTAAAGCATATACAAACAGGTTAAAAGAAACATATTTAATTATTTCTTAAAATTCATAATTAAAAAACATTATTGTACAAACGTAATTTCTTAACTTTGCTAAAATATTTACATGGCCAGTCGCGAACTCTTTTCAGATAATATTTCCCTGCCCTTAGGTTAAAACGTCAAACTACTGTAACCCACTGGCTTATAATTATACTTGAAATGGCGGCTCATTTCCTTTACTGATATCATCTATTACCTGTGCGAAACATTAATTATCGGTCGACTTTGCAAGTATTGTTAATTGCTGTTATCACCTTTTGATTGGTGTGAATGATTTCTACGTGGTAAATTTTCATTGGCTGCCCGAATGTGGGACGCCCAACGAATCATTCGAATACGTAGTATAATTCAGTTAGCTACTAGAGGCCGAGACGGTCGGGCATAAAAAATAAGAACGTCTGAGTCATGTAGCAATTAACCGATAAACTGTATAAGTCTGTACGCACTTTATGAGCAGAAATGTAATTTCAAGATTTATAATCATCACGTTTGAAGCCCATGTTGGGTTTTGCTAGTATATTGTTAACTATGATATTATTAGACATTGGAAAGTGTTTGTTAATTTAAGAAAGCAAAATAAACATCAATGGAACTTTATCGATGTAACAAGCGACATGTTGTCTTATGGTGATTGAGATTTGTTCCACTTTACTTCGAATTATATTAGCACACATTGTGACATATAAATATTTGTTAAATATTGTAGTTCCTGAGAGAGAATCTAGACTGATGATGTTGTTCATGAGAGATGTGGACAGAATGATCTCATCAAACACTGGCACACTGCCCCACCTAACCTGTGTTGCCTCCCTTTGGTGAACAAATAATGTTTTTTAACAACAATATTCAAATTTATTACAAGTATAATGTTAGACAAGTCATATTTAATGAAATGATATAGTGGTGTAGGAAAAATCATCTTTTATTGCAGCAATACAATAATACTGGACAAATCTTTTTTTATTTTCAACAATATAGTAACATACAGCTTAAGTCATATTGAACAAAAACAAGGCAGTCCAATAGACAGCTATATTCCCAATCCCCGCTTAGATTTGTTTTACATTCAAGTGGTGACATTGCTTTTTAGCCTTCTGCACATTGTCCCAATGACCTTAACTTTGTGTTGATGAACCTTAATTAACCTTTTATTAAAATGGACCTGGTAAAAAATGACTTTAAACAATTAAGCAAAGACTCTTAAGAACTTCACAGTCTGTTAAAAAATTAACACAGAATCAAGAATAATTTTACTGTTTATTTGTAAATTTGTTATGAATTGAATTTTGTTTAAAAGGACTATTAAATTTATTTTCACAATTAAATTACTTGACTGTTTGGGAGAGCTTTTGTCTGGTTCCTTAAATGCCCAAAGGTTAAGGTAATGTTTTCAATGAACACCAATCAGCAATATAGTATGCAACTTCATGATCAGACCATCATGGCTATGAATTCCATTGACCTGCATTGTTGTAATTCATACCTGTGGATTCACTGCTAACTTTTTTTCATTACAGATTTTCAGGATGGCTGACACTTCCTCTGTTGTCTACGGTTTCAATAACAGCTGACTAAATCCTAAAAAAACATGTATACATTCATATCAACAAGAATAATACAGCTGTAAGCATATGAATACATAACGGTAAATACTTATACATGTACTCTTAATCAAAGTACAACAGTCAGGAAAGTGGCTTGATAATCTCTGTTTCAGTGTTAATAACATGGGTATTTACTACTAAAATCAAATTTATAGCTGGTTAAATAGAGAAAGAGTAGAGCTTAATTTTACAAATTGTCCTGTAGGACAACAAAACCATTGTTTCACGTATGTGGACCAATATTTTGGTTGTCCCAGACTATCAAACTGCCATAAATATCAAGCTTTGGTTTGAACCCACAATTCAGTGGGATTTTCCAAAATATTGCAAATTCTGGAGTAAGTATATATGGCTGTATTTGTATGAATTATAATGTAACCTTTTCAAACAAACACTTCATTTAACATTAACATACTTTTCTTTCTCAGATACTCATTGTTTTAATGTTTCAAAATTTCCTATAAACAGCCACTCTTACATTCATTACTTAAGTATTTATTATATCAGTGAAGTTGAATTTAGTTTAAGTTTAAACCTATTTGTTTTAGCTCGATTACATTGAAAGCCTCTAAAGAACGCACCCACAGTGGGGATCAAATCCGTGACCTCCTGATTGCAAGGCAGATACCATCTCCATTACGCCATGGCGATCGGTTGAATTTCGGTGAAACAAGTGGATAGGAAAGTAAAAACATAAATTAATTTAATGGGGCCTGGAAAAAAAACAACACTCTATAACAATCATTAATTTAGTATTTATATTGTCAGTGCAGGTCAATCTGAATGTAACAGTCAAAACACAAACACTTTTTTCTGATAAGAACCTCTACAGTTTTTGATCCAGTCTGTGTTGTAGCCTTCTAGGTCAACTTCAACTTCAACTTCAACGGGGGTACTCGACAAAATCCACTACGTAGACATCGACGTCTGAAGGGTCCGTTAGAACTCTCTGTTCTCCGGGTAGGAGTCTCTGGAACTGCGCGACATCTCGATCCGTAAGCCTGCCGTAACTTCCGCGTTTAAGGTTCGGGTACCGCACGCTTGTTAATTCGACTGCCCTCAGGGAATTGGTTAAGTGGGCCTCCCTTGAACTTACTGCACCCGAAACTCGGTCCAACTTTCTCCATTGTTTACGTAAAATATACGAACGTATAAGTTGACAACTGTGCATTTTATAAAACAATAAAGTCTTCTTAAAAGGAAAACGTACAGTTGCTGGAGTGACACTCTGATATAGGGCTGAATGCACAAAATCTTTGACTGTTCTTGATTATATCTTTTTTGTTGACATTTATATCGGTGCGCCAAAATTAATGTGTAGTGTGAAACACTCACAATGGTTACATTCCACTCATTCTATAAGCGATACGTCAAATCTTTTAATAAATTCATGTTTTATTACAGATTAAGTTAGTTATTATTCTTGTTTTTCGTTTTGATTTAACGGATTTAATGGTCAAACAACGACGTCTCATCTGTTCAATATTAAAATTAGTTTCAAGCGGGAATGATGAAAACGTTACTTTTATTAAGTGGACATGCTCTATTTCTTTTGGTAAAATAGAAAACAGAATAAACAGTGCAATTTGCAGTGCTGTTTATGCTTGGATGACAAAGATCACGATTTGTTTTACCATGGATACTATTGCCGAGTGCGGATTCAAATATAAAAGCATTCCAAACTGAATTTGTTGAATCTTGACTGTTAATAAGGAAGTATATATATCTGAAAGTCGTTGCTTGAAACATGATACGGTGTTAAAATTTCTGTGTCAGAAAAGGGAGATAACATTAACTGTATGTGTAAATGTCAGTTTTTTGTGTAAGATCAACATTCCACCAGCTTTTGTAAACGTATGGACATAATAAGGCATAAGCATGTTTAAACTAAATGTTTTAAAAAGAGCTACCTTGGCCTTTGGCGGAATAGCAGTGGTAGCCTATCAAGTCACGTCGTTTTTCGGTGATGTGAAAATAAAGGTGCATAACAATGTAAGATCAAATTTAACTAAACCAACACTAAAACTGACAGAAGGGTTTGTTTTGAATGACGCAGTTTATNAAATTTCCCCCAAAAATGAAAGGCCGTTTCCAAAAATCAAGAACAAAGTAAGACCCTGATATGTCACGTGCATGTTAAAATGTTAATTTAATTGGCTAGAACTGTTGAAAGTTAATGTAAAGTAGAATCCCATGACGAAGAATTCACTTCTAGTTAGACTGATATACATGTAGTGTTGCCAATGTTGCAGTTTGACATTTTTTGGCGTAAAACACAGTAAGTATTGTTTGTTTCCATTTAGTCGACAGAGCCATTTTTTTTAAACGATTGGTATTCCAGGTTGTGTGCCCAATAAGGTTTGCTACGTTCGATAATACTTGTAAGAATTTTATTTTTGATTGATATTTTTGAAACTAAAGCTTAGTGTTTTTATTGTTAAAAGTGTTTTTTCATATAGATATGAAAGTATCTAAATACATGTATATTTATTTTGCCTTTTGCACATTGATTCCTTAGTTCCGTACACTGTTTGAATTGTTATCTATTACGATATCTACCGTGAACATATTTTAATGGTTATTCATATTAAATGTTCCAATTTAAAAACAAACAAACTAACTAATGGTTATACATTTTTTAAATTTCAATTTAGATCTAAAACATGTATGCAGTATGTAACTATTGTCATTGATGTTAAACGTTGGATTTCATGCACGTGTATTTAGATTAATTTTTAAACAACCTTTGATGTATTGCATTAAAAAGGTAATTACAATATTTGTTGATTTTTTTTTTTAGATATTTCATTTACTTGTTTTTTCCATGTTTATCTTTGACTTTAAAGTCACTTACCATTTGACTTTAAAAAAAACTACCAAAAAAAACATCACGGAAAAACTACTTCTTATTGATTTTAGCATAACGGAAGCAGTAGGTGACAACTTGGAAAACTTTCGAACACACACAACAATATTCCCCAGCATAACACACAATTTCCGTTGAACAACAATATTTGCAAAATAAGGATATTAAAAAAGATATCTGACAAATTTCGGTCTCTAAACATCCTGTAGAAGCGATACTTTTTGTGTTACGCGCGACACAAGATAAACTAATATTTATTGCCTAAAAAGGCCACAACTCGGATTATTAAAAAAAACAAACGGAGTTGCCTAAGTTCACATGATGGTTTCTATGTTTATAAATTTTCATCACTCAAGCGCCAATGCTAATTATGGCGCGCGACACAAACATCCGACGGACGGACGGAAAGATGGGCTGCCGGACAAGGAAAACTCTATATGCACAGCTAATTGAAATAAGCTTACCCGTATTTATTAAGACATTGGCAACCAAGCAATAGCACACCTAATACATCTTAGTTACAGTGCATGAATTATTTTTCGGAAAATGGAAGTGCAGTCGCCTGGCTTCTATTTTCGAATTTTTGGTCATTATATTTGGAAGTTTTGACAGTATTGGACTACTTATTTCATTATTTAAATTAAGTTCAACTTAATGATTTATTGTCAGTCGCTTTCCAATAAGTCCATTGACAAAGTCTTGGAGTAAGTTACACACACCACTGCCCTGAATACAACCCATGTAGCTTATATAAGGTCGAGGATTATTATGCTTATTACGCCCCGATATATGATAGCAAGAATGAAACAATAATAAAACTGTATGTCGTCAACATGTCTCGAGTCATATGTAAGAAATCTATTTTGTAGATGTATCTTTCATAGAGCGTTTTGTTTCATAAGACCGCTTATTCATAAACATGCACGTTATTCTGAGCAGTTTTGACCCCAGAAACAACCAAAAAAAATAAAATACTTTGTATTTCTTATAAATCGTCTTGATATAACATGGACAAAGTGAAAATAATTGGTGAGAATCAGCCTTGAAATGTCGGATTAAGTTGTTTTTGTTTAAATAAATGTGAACACTTGTGTCTAGTTTCATAATTCTTAACAAATAGGCACTCTTGCACGTATCTATTTTTAGCCGTTATACATTGGGTGAGAATTTACCTTAAGACGGTTAGTAGTTAATTTGTTGGATGAATGCATTTAAATGAAAGTGGCCGCGAAAGGAAACATTAAAGCAGTGAGTCCATGGGAATAAATCTTTACATATTCGTCAAATAAATGTGGACCGTAGCGTAAAAAAGAAAGACCTGGATTTGCCTTTATGCGTCTGTTTTTGTGAATCATCCAAATTCCAGGAATTAGGTAGTGTTATTGCCGTGGTGTTGATCAATGATATATCGGACTTATGAATGGAATCGAATGAGGTAATTTTTCACAGGTTGATCGTATACAAAAGGAAAATGTGCGACAGGTATTAGTAGACTGTACATGTAAAACAACCTCTGC
>VMBQ01012427.1:0-20248 GCA_007657795.1 Dreissena rostriformis | reverse complement strand
AGGAAGTCTCTTCTTAGCAAAAATCAAGTTTAGACAGACAGTTTCATTCCAGATTAGCCTGTGCTTGCTGCACAGGCTTATCTGGGACAATACTTTCCTGCATGCTTTAAGCCCCATTTTGCCAGAGCGTAGCTTATTTGCAGTGGAAAACAGATTACACATAACTGTAGCAGTCCTGTCATAGTTCAAAGGAAAAAAGGTACCGTTTTGCAAAATTGCATTAGTAAAACAAATGAATTATAACAAAAAAAAATCTAGACTTGATGGTTATAAATTTGATGTGAACATAAATTGTGAACATTGCTATGTTTCTTTAAATTCAAGCTCTTAATATATCTATTATATTTTTACACAGTTTGTGGTTAAAACGACTAGAGGTCACATTCTGCAGTTAGTAATAGAATGTCAATAGTTTTAAGGATGATGTGATTAAAGGAAAATATGCTTATTGGAATTATGGCGAGCATACATGCATTTCCTTGCGATTCAGCTGTATTTATAGGCTGGAATGGAGAATTTGCTAGCTTATACATTTATTCTTTCTTTCTCAAACTGCTTATTTTGATTAAGTTTAAAATGTGTGATGTACAGTTAATGAAATTTTGTCAAAAATATTGTTTACACAGTTTCAATGGAGTAACACAATTTAGATGTATCAAGTTGATAATAAAAAAGTTATTTAAATATAATGCGCACTTTGACTTGTCCGACCATTTATAGGTCTGTGCTTCATTTTCATAGAGGCAAACAACCATGTCATGTTATATACATGTATATCGGCGTTGCTCTGGGAAAACTGGGCTTAATTTGCTCAAAGTGTCATCCCTGATTTGCCTGTGCAGTCGCTTTAAGTGGATTTTTATATCCCCCAGTCTATACTGGGGGACATATTGTTTTTGCCCTGTCTGTTGGTTTGTTTGTTTACGTAAAACTTTAACATTGGCCATAACTTTTGTAATATTGAAGATAGCAACTTGATATTTGGCATGCATGTATATCTCATTGAGCTGCACATTTTGAGTAGTGAAAGGTCAAGGTCATGCCTCAAGGTCAAAGGTCAAATATATTGGGGACATAGTGTTTCACAAACACATCTTGTTATTTAGAAGAGACTATCTTTAAAAAAAAAAAAATCCATAAAAACAGAAAGTGTCATCCCTGACTGAAAAGCCTGTGCGGACTGCACAGGCTAATTAGGGATGATACTTTACGTATCAGTTTTCTTGTTATGACATGTCATATCATCATATTTGTCAATTTCAGAACATTAATGAGGCAGTAACGAGGCGAAACCAGATTAACAAAACTGCCAAGAGGGTTCGACATGTGTTGACCACATGTAAATGGGTATGTAATGAATTACTCTTTTGCACCGTAAAATTAGTGGTTTATACACTTGAAGAAGAGCATATTTGACTAGTTGTTGGTTAAAATTAAGATGAAAAATGCAGAAATGATATACTAGTATTCTTATACCCTAAACGAATGTTGAGAGAGGGTAATGTTGGAGTCTTTTGTTTTTTTCTGTTATAGCCATGTTAAGTCTGAAACCTTGTTTCGTGCATGGTTATAGAAACTCGAAGCTTTGTGGATACCAGCCATGTTTAGTTTTATACCACATTGCTTGCATGTTTATAGCACCCGAAGCTAGTTCAGTGGCTTCATGGAGTTCTGCTGGACAACCTTGGAACCCAGACACTGGCCACGTACATAGAGGTGCTGCAGACCCTCAAAGCCAAGGTAAGGTAGTGGGGCTTGCTATGCTCTCACGGCAGTTTTTTTTTTCTCACCCTTTTGGGATTTGGGCCGGGTCCCTTATAATTAGGAAAAATCGCGACATTTTGACTAACAATGCTTCAAAATTAAGAATAAAAGTGTTTTCAATATTATATTTACAAATGTTCAACTTATAGAGCTGGATTTGGAGATGAACTAAATGTTGAGATTTAAAAAAAAAACACCCTCAATTGGGAATTTTTAAGCCGCATTTGGGAAAAATATATACTTTTTTCCATTGGGAAATACCAGCCCCGATTTTGAACAAAAAAAAAACACTGAACCGTGATAGTTTTTTTCTTTATTTGGCAAAAGAGTCCAGCCATATGCAGCCAGCAATAAGCTCCAGACCAGCCTGTGCATCTGTGCAGTCTGGTCAGGAGCTGCGCTGTCAGCTTTAAAGTCACACAAGGTTGCGTGGTCTCACTAGGGGAAAGGGTAGCTCTTGACCAGAATGTGTGGGTGCGCAGGCTGGTTCGGAGCTACGTGTGGGTGCGCAGGCTGGTCTGGAGCTACGCTGCGCAGGCTGGTCTGGAGCTACGCTGGCTGTGTATGGCATTGCACATAATGCTGCTCGTATGGCATCAATATAATTACAAATAGGGAATATGAGGCGTAGGTTTGATAGACATGATGAAGTTTACCATAAGAAGCTTATACTCTGGATGCTTGCCTTTTTACTTAAAATAAGAAGTTGTTTTTTATAAGAAACATGTCTGATATGACCCCGTTATATGCTTCTCTTCTGTCCCTGCTAGATTCCCAGCCTTATAGAGATCATGACGTCAGTGGGTGGTCTATCAGTACGGGCCCAGCAGCTGTCAGGGGACACCCTCACCAACATGATCAAGAAGACCTGGGACCCAATACATTCTTCATACTCACAGATGAAACTGGTAACCTTCAATTAGACATTATCAGGCAGTGTTTCTTTTTACCTATTGGGGAATGGTGGCGGGGCCGTCCAAAGCGGAAAATAGCGTCGTTTTTAGGAAAAGGGGAAAAAATCGCACTTTTATATGTGATGATTTTTATTATATGAAAACACATGTATGTATGCAGGGTTTTTCCTGCTTTTTAAAAACAGCCGTAAAACGGACCCGATTTCAAAGCAAACGGACTCGATCCCAAACCAAAATTGTAAAAAAAATCCCAACTTGGAGGGGATTTTTTGTTTACCAGAGTAGGCATGTACATGTATGCGGTTATCACTAAAAAGTAATTACTTACAAACGCTGGCGTGAAGGAAAATGTGTACAACAAATAAATGAATCCTTTACATATAACAGGGACTTTTTAATGGACGTATGTTGTGACGAGTTGGCATTGTTGTTGACATTTACACACTGTTGAGTATTTAAAAATAACGTGAATAGATTGTAATTAATGAGAAAAAAATGTGAACTATTTCGCAAGTCAAATTACAGAAAAAGCTTCCAGGAGTGTGATAAATAGTTGATAATTAAATAGTAGACAAAATGTGTACTAATTTGCCTGTGTTATAACAGAAAAAGCTGCCAGGCAACCCCCTGATCCTTATAGCCCCTAGCGGCCCCACGGGTCCCAACAGTGTCCAGTCCAAGCGTCAGCGCTACTGGAGCAGCCAGCTGGCAGGGCTTGGCAAGGTGATACCGGTCCTCATGCACATGGTCAGCAGGGGGAGTGGCGTCAGTATTGCGCAATGTCTGGAGCACATGATAGTGGCAGTCAAGGACAAGGTCACTGAGGTAAGAGGGTGTGACCAATCAAAGGTCACTGAGGTAAGAGGGTGTGACCAATCATTCTTGTTGTATAACGCAATGTCTGGAGCACATGATAGTGACTGTCAAGGACAAGGTCACTGAGGTCAGAGGGTGTCACCAATCATTCTTGTTATATTACGCAATGTCTGGAGCACATGATAGTGGCTGTCAAGGACAAGGTCACTGAGGTCAGAGGGTGTGACCAATCATTCTTGTTGTATTGCCCAATGTCTGGAGCACATGATAGTGGCAGTCAAGAACAAGGTCACTGTGGTAAGAGGGTGTGACCAATCATTCTTGTTGTATTGCGCAATGTCTGGAGCACATGATAGTGGCAGTCAAGAACAAGGTCACTGTGGTAAGAGGGTGTGACCAATCATTCTTGTTGTATTGCGCAATGTCTGGAGCACATGATAGTGGCAGTCAAGAACAAGGTCACTGTGGTAAGAGGGTGTGACCAATCATTCTTGTTGTATTGCGCAATGTCTGGAGCACATGATAGTGGCAGTCAAGAACAAGGTCACTGTGGTAAGAGGGTGTGACCAATCATTCTTGTTGTATTGCGCAATGTCTGGAGCACATGATAGTGGCTGTCAAGAACAAGGTCACTGTGGTAAGAGGGTGTGACCAATCATTCTTGTTGTATTGCGCAATGTCTGGAGCAAATGATAGTGGCAGATAAGGACAAGGTCACTGTGGTAAGAGGGTGTGACCAATCATTCTTGTTGTATTGCGAAATGTCTGGAGCAAATGATAGTGGCAGACAAGGACAAGGTCACTGAGGTCAGAGGGTGTGACCAATCATTCTTGTTTTCTGTCTTTAACTTCTGCGTCCATATTCACCAAGCCTTTCAATGACCATAGAGTAAAGAATTGACTTCAAAGTAAGAAAAATGTAATTGCTTTCTTGAGAATATTAGAGATACCAATGTTGCAAATGACATAAAATAAAGTGTTCTTAATTAAGAAAGCAAAATCTTTGTTTATGATTCTATGTAATTCCTCATTGGAAATAAAATAATTGTTAGAACATTCCTGGATCCTTAAGCGTATGATTTGGTTGGAGATAACGGACACTGGGGTTTGATTTCTGTTTTTGGTTCCAACATTGTTCTGCAGACAGAATTTGAAGTTTTGTAATCATTTTATTGTCCCCTACCCGTTTCACCGGAGGGGACTTATGGTTTGCGCTCCGTCACTCTGTCTGTCTGTCTGTCTGTCAGTCAGTCTGTAAAAAAATTCTGGATCATGCGATAACTTTAAAAGTTCTTCATATTTTTTCATGAAACTTGAAACATGGATAGATGGCAATATGGACATTATGCACTTCATTTCATTTTGTTCCTACGTCAAAAATTCTGGTTGCTATGGCAACAAATAAAAAATAAAAAATCTGACAATGGTGGAGCCGGTAGGGGACATTATTGCTTGGCAATAGTCTTGTTTATCTGAAGACATGATATCACATAATATTTGTGTGTTGTTTAAAAAGGCATATATTAAATGTATGTATTTATTTAATAAAAACAAGAACAAATATTTGTGTGCAGTTTGGATCACTCTCTTTTTATTCCTTTGATCAGAACACTTTTGTACCAACTGAGTTTTCTGAAATCTTTGCTCCATGACGTGCTCTAACTACGCCCTATCCTAAATGTTCATGGGTGGATCATACACTCATCACACTGACAGGTAGGGGGTGGTGCAGCGGACTTACACACCCAACATGTGATATATCTGTACTTTAAGGGATTTATGAAATGGATTCTGATGAGCTGTCAGATGATGACGAGCTATTTCTGAAATTCCCTCCCAATGGCATTCTGCGATACACACCTTACTTTATGTAGAGATCTTTACTTAATAAGGAATATGGCCACCAATGTAATTATATGAAGCATGTTCTGTGAAAACAGGTCTTAATGCATGTGTGTAAAGTGTTGTCCCAGATTAGCATGTGCAGTATGCCCTGACTAGTCAGAGGCAAATTTTTCCTCTGTTGTGGTATTTTTGTTTCAAGGAAGTCTCCTCTTCGTGAAATCTAGTAAATCCGAAAAGCCAAATGCACATGCCATTCTTGGACGACACTATATGCACATGCATTAAGCCCAGTTTTCTCTGAGCAAGCCTAATATACACGACATTTCAGCTGAAGGCACATTTCCTGAACCGACCAATTGTCCTTCTAGGTTGGAACATCGGAGCCTTGGTAGCATCACATGTAAGTATTTTAAATGAAGGCAATATTTTAAAATACTGTCAATGTTTTTCTTATAGATTTACCTCATTTCATTATTTCAATAATGACCCAAAATGTAACACACTTCATTCGCATTCATTTGCCTGTTTCAGGTGTCCCTCCAGGAGAGCGTGTCAGCGGTCGTGTGTTTGGGCTTCCCCTATACAGGAGTGGGCGGAGGACGTGGGGTAGGTAACATCACACTATAGTTCTCTTGTGTAGCTGTTCTCAAATATCAAGAAATTATAATGCCTTTTTTTGTTTAATAAGCTGTTGTAAGAGAAACAAAAACAAGTGTGATAATTTGAAAAAAAAATATAATTACATACCATATCATTAAAAAAATATCATTAATGCTAAGAAACAAAACATATCATGAATGCATATAGACAAAACTTCATCATTGCCAAGAAACAAAACATATCATCAATGCCAACAGACAAAACATATCATCAATGCCAACAGACAAAACATATCATCAATGCCAACAGACAAAACATATCATCAATGCCAACAGACAAAACATATCATCAATGCCAACAGACAAAACATATCATCAATGCCAACAGACAAAACATATCATCAATGCCAACAGACAAAACATATCATCAATGCCAACAGACAAAACATATCATCAATGCCAACAGACAAAACATATCATCAATGCCAACAGACAAAACATATCATCAATGCCAACAGACAAAACATATCATCAATGCCAACAGACAAAACATATCATCAATGCCAACAGACAAAACATATCATCAATGCCAACAGACAAAACATATCATCAATGCCAACAGACAAAACATATCATCAATGCCAACAGACAAAACATAGCATCAATGTCAAGAAACAAAACATATAACCAATGCAAAGAAATAAAAACGTATATTTAATAATGCCAAGAAACAAAACATCATAAATGCATATAAACAAAACATCATCAATGTCAAGAAATAAACATATCGTCAATGTCAAGATTTAAAACATATTATCAATGCCAAGAAACAAAACATATTATCAATGCAAAGAAATAAAACATATATTTAATAATGCCAAGAAACAAAACATATCATCAATCTCAAGAAACAAAACATATAACAAATGCAAAGAAATAAAACATATATTTAATAATGCCAATAAACAAACCATAGCATCAATGTCAAGCAACAAAACATATAACCAATGCAAAGAAATAAAACATATATTTAATAATGCCAAACATATCATCAATGTCAAGAAATAAACATATCATCAATGTCAAGAAATAAAACATATTATCAATGCCAAGAAACAAAACATCATTTATGCATATAAACAAAACATCATCAATGTCAAGAAACAAAGCATACTACCAATGCCAAGAAATAAAACATATTATTAATGCCAAGAAACAAAACATATCAGCCAGTCTAAGAAACAAAAGATATCATTAATGCAAAGAAATAAAACATATTATCAATGCCAAGAAACAAAACATATCATCCAGTCTAAGAAACAAAAGATATCATTAATGCAAAGAAACAAACACATAATAAATGTCAAGAAACAAAATATATGATCTATACCAAGTAACAAAACATATCAAGTCCATTAAAAGAAACAAAACATTTCATCAAAGCCAAGATACAACACATATCATCAATGCCAAGAAACACAACATATCATGCATGCCAAGTTACAAATCCTATAATATAGGCCAAGAAACAAAGCATATCATCTAGGCCAAGAAACAAAACATGGCATCTTAGCCAAGAAACAATATCATAAATGTCAAGACACAAAACATATCATCTAGGCCAAGAAACAAAGCATATCATCAAGGCCAAGAAACAAAACATATCATTAAGTCCAATAAAAGAAACACATCATCTAAACCAAGAAACAAAACATGTCATCAAGTCCTAGAAACAAAAAATATCATCAAGTCCAAGAAACAAAAAATGTAATCAATGCAAAGAATTAAAACATTATCAATGCCAAGAAACAAAATCTTATCATCTATGCCTAGAGACTAAAAATACCAATTTCAAGAATTAGACAATTTTTTATTTTGACAATCAGCATATTTTTCTAGACAATTAGATTTGTCTGCTATAAAGTTACCCATCGGCAATACAAATTTTTAGCTCACCTGATTGCTCAGGTGAGCTTTTGGGATCGGTCTTTGTCCGTCGTCTGTCCGTCAGTCTGTCAACATTGGTTTGTAAACACTCTAGAGGCCACATTTCTTGTACGATCTTCATGNAACCTTTGGGGAGCATCACCCGTCTCCGACGGTTTCTTGTTTCATTAAGAATAGAAGATACTTCCTTTAAAGAAAAATTCCATATTGGCGGAAAGTGTTGTCACTGATTAGCCAGTGTTTTTTATATAAAAATTGATAGTATATATTATTATTTGATGACCAGTTGTTGCATGCCAACAAAAATAACTGGTTAGCTCAAAAAAAAAATTGGGCCAGCGCTAGCCCTGAATCTGGGACAACACTTTACGCACATGAATGTAGCCCCGTTTTCCCAGAGCAAAGTTAATTTCTTGTCTTCTTTGTTATGTTTATTTCAGTAGCAAGCATGGCGCTGTTGGGTCTAGACATAGTGAGCATCGACCACTGTTACTCCAAGCCATGGAGCGCTCACCCAGATGCCAGCAATGCACGCCCACTGCGCACGCTATACATGGAGAAGTTTCCCAGGAATAAGAGTCTGGATCAGGCTATGCCGTATGTATTGAGCCCCTCTTTCTGGGAAAACTAGGCTTAATGCATGTGCGTTAAGTGTCGTCACAGATTAGACTGTGCCTAGGTTAATAAGGGCCGACACTTTCCACTTAAAGAAGATTTTCGTTCAGAAGAGACATTCCTATAAATGAAAAATTCCGTAAAAGTGGAAGGTGTCACTGTGGTCCCTGATTAGCCTGTGCAGACTGCACAGCTAGGTTGATCTGGGATGACACTTAACGCACATGCATTTTAACAGCCCAGTTTTCTTAGACAGAGGCTCTATTGGTCATCTGCTTTGTAAGTAAACTTCTTCTAGCATGTTGTAAATTATGACATGAAGAGAACCAAGGGGAAATTGATTGTTATTAGACCAAAAAGTTATTTGTTTCTACTATTATCATGTAAAAATATAGGGAAGGTAGGTTGGCTCAAGTTTTATTTTATTAACTGTTTTTTTTAAATATATATAATTATGATTGCCATCTTTAATAACTGAATTAAAGTTAATTTAGCAAATATGATTCAAAGATACAAACAAATTAGAAAAAAGGATAAAAACTGACACTAAGAATATCAAACAAATTATTGGGTTGTCAGAAAAAAATGGGGTCAGTCTGGATAGTTGAAACAACTTTGTGTATGCCTTTCCTGGTGCCAATCTAACAACTTTGCGTATGCCTTTCCTGGTGCCAATCTAACAACTTTGTGTATGCCTTTCCTGGTGCCAATCTAACAACTTTGTGTATGCCTTTCCTGGTGCCAATCTGCCAATTGCATAATGCTAAAATATGTGCACAAAAGCAATAAACAGATCAAATATATTAAATTATTAAACATAACTACTTCATTAATAAAGACAATACTTATGTTATCCTGTAGTGAGCCTGATATCCTGCTGGACGTTGTTTCCGTGCCGACCCAGATACCAGCCATATTTGAGACAGGGAAGTCCCACAATGCAATGTCGGACGTAGAGAAGCAGCTGTCCGCTCTGCATGATGAGCGCGGGGACGAATGGGAGGACAACCTCAACAGGTCAGTCTTGGGGAAATATATATATGAGTCGCTCTCTGTGAAAACTGGGCTTAATGCATGTGCGTAAAGAGTCATCCCAGATTAGCCTGTGCAGTCTGCACAGGCTAATCAGGGACGACACTTCCCGCCTAAACTGTTTTTTTACTAAGAAGAGACTTCCTTTAAATGAAAAATATCATAAAAGTGGAAAGTGTCGTCCCTGATAAGCCTATGCAGACTGCACAGGCTTATCTGGGATGACACTTTTCGCACATGCATTAAACCCATTATGATGAATGGGAGTACAATCTCAACAGGTCCTCTTTAGGGAAAAATATATGGTTTTTGAAATTGGGAATCGGGATGAATTTCATCCTCAAATTTGAGTAAAAAAAAACACTTAATGCAATATTTGTTGTGGAAAGTGTACAGTTTCAACAAACTTAAATTAAACATATGAGCCTTGTTCTGGGAAAACTGGGATTCATGCATGTGTGTAAAGTGTCGTCCCAGATAAGCGTGTGCAGTCCACACAGGCTAACCAGGAACCACACTTTCTGCCTAAATTGCTTTTGGCTGAGAAGACACACTCTGAAACGAAAAATACCACAAAAGGGAAAGTGTCATCCCTGATAAGCAATCTGCACAGGCTAATCTGGGAAAACACTAAACGCACATGCATTAAGCCCAGTTTTCCCATATGATCTGTGACTTTGTTTTTACAGAAGTGGCTGGACCCCGCAGCAGAGTAGAATCTTCAGCAAGATCAACAAGATTCTGGTTGGGGATCGACTGTCAAAACTGGCCAATGCTGGGGTAGGATTGATAATTGGTAGCAAGTTTCCATTTAACTATAGATCATAGATGTAATGCTTGCTTTACATGATAAAAGTCAGTGAAAATCAGAATTCTAAACTGACCAATGCTGGTATAAGGGTCAGAATACCTGTTGCTATTAATCAAATGTGTAGTTAGAAACTGTTCATGTTTCCAAGTACTTACAATGTATATTGCACTCATTCAAACATTAACAAATGAACAGTCAGTCAAGCAGAAAAAATACCAAATTTTCCCATGTAAAACCCGCTTTTTAATGCAAAAATGGAGAAAAAAAGATTCCAGGCCAAGAAAACTAGCAAATCAGACCAAAAAAGGCTGCCATTTTTAGCTCATCTATTTTTTGAAAAAAAAAATATGAGCTATTGTCATCACCTTAGCATCGGCGTCCACTTAAGTTTTGTGTTTAGGTCCACTTTTCTCATAAAGTATCAAANCACCTAGTTTTCATTGGTGTAGACCGCATTGTTGTCATGTTTGAATGATAGGGTTACAATATACTTACAAGTTGCTTCCGGATATATTTCCGCACGAGCGGGTATAAAATCAGCAGTTGAAAACGTAGAAAACAGACTAGGATAGATAGGAGGATAGGCATAGAAACTAAGATACTTGATTTGATATGGGACCGTTCAGGTCGTTTTATTGAAGTTCTCGAAATGTTATTTAGTAGGCATATCTAACGGATGGAATTGGATGGATTTTGTAAAAGACTTGGAAACCATATGGACTTAGCGATTGTGGACTTGAACATATAGTATTAACACTGAATAAAGAACGCAGAAACAGTAATAGAGTTATTTGTGTATGCGTTACTACGTTACACAGTGGAAAGTGGCATCCCTAATAAGCCTGTGCCGTATAAACTGGCTTATATAGGAGGACACTTTTCGCACATGCATAAAAACATGTTTTCCCAGAGCAAGGCTCATATGGTCTCAGTTTGTCAGATGGGAATGTTTTCAGTTGGTCAGATGTGAATGTTCTCTGTTGGTCAGATCTGAATGTTTTCAGTTGGTCAGATGTGAATGTTCTCTGTTGGTCAGATGTGAATGTTCTCTGTTTATCAGATGTGAATGTTCCCTGTTGGTCAGATGTGAATGTTTTCAGTTGGTCAGATGTGAATGTTCTCTGTTGGTCAGATGTGAATGTTCTCTGTTTCTAGGATGCTGATGACCCGTTGCTGGACTGTCGGACCCCGACCCTGTTTGTGATTGGTCAGCATGCCAACACATGCTCCGTCGACGATATGGAGGACATGCGAGAGAAAATGCGCGCAGAGAACAGTCTGATAGTCGTGGGTGGGGCAGACGACAATCTGAGAATGTCGCGATCGAAACGAAAACTTGAGGCCGTCACTCAAGTTATGGTGGATAAATCAATATTGGATGAGATATCAGAGTTCCTGGGTGGGGTATTGTCACAAAGTCCCGTGCTACAAGAGTCAGTGATAGTAGACATTGCTGACTTAGACGGGCGCAAAGCACGTGCAGATTTAAATCGTGATGACCATGATGGTGACGTGGACTTCACAACACAGACCAACTTGGAGCAGTTGGGAGACATTTCACCTGGGCGCCTCTCCATTGCAAAGGCTCTGCGGGCTCGAGCCCTGAGTGGGTCCAAGCAGGCCCAGGGCACCGATACACCTGTACGAGTGAAGAGGAAGTACACCAAGCGTAAGGGAGTCAACAACCCCCTTGACCTGCCCATCCCCAGGAAGCGGTACCGTTCTACCCCCACCCCTCCCATACAGAGTCCGGTACCCAGTGTACAGACACCACTCAGTGCAGGAAACCAGCCTGCATTCTCAGGTTAGACGTGCTGGTATCACTCTATCCCCAACCCTCCCATACTGAGTCATGTACCCAGTGCACACACACTATTAATTTCCTTTCATTATATTGGGAAAAACAATTTATTTGCTATAGGGAATGTGTCNGCTCTAGTTTTGCCTTCAGTTGCCCCTGAGCTGACGGGTCTGCTACGAGGCCAGCCAGGCTTGTTGCCCTCATTCCGTATCCTCACAGATGAGTCCGGCCACAAGACCGCGGTGTTCTCCAGTCAGCCCTCCACTGTCTCCACGGCAACCCCCTTTGTGTCCAGCGTCCTGAACCTGCAGATGGCGGCAACAAGTGGCGCAGATATTGGTAGGATTTTTTATGGATTAAGCTATAAATGGTTGTATAGACTTAAAACAGTAGACACTAATGTAAATAACTAACAGAATCATATTTAAAGTCAGCCTAATTGCAGATTCCCTGTGTGTTTGTAGGCAGTGCTACTGATGCGCCGCTGGTGGCCTACAGACTGGAAGATTACGAGAAGAAGTTCCCTGACGCCACTCAGCTCTCCACCAAGACCACTATCTCTATAGAGGGCCTTCTCCGGGCCCAGCAGACTCTGCCCAGCCCGGCCTCTCTCACCACCCTGCCCAGCTCCGCCCCTCTCACCAGCACCCCAATCTCCTCCCTGCTCTCTCTAGCACGCCAGATGCCCGGAAACATCCCCACGTCATCCGTGTCTTCTCAGATCCAGCAGCTTCTGTCCACTCTGGCTCGATCCCACCTGCCCACCAGTGTCATCCCTCCACAGCTACATTCTCCTCCTATCGTTGCTTCCCAGCCAGCAGTCATACCAGCGTCTACCGTTAGCTACTCTGTAAGCCAATCTGGAAGCATCACGCAAATTCAAATGAACCAATCGGGTTCGCCGTTGCAGAACAGTGTTCCAACTCTGATGAGCTCACTTACGAAATGTGCAAGCAGCAGTTTAATCAAGCGAATGCCATCTCTGAATTTTGACCAATCACCGACAACAATCCCATCGCCATCACCAATGTTGTCAAAAACAGAGTTTACTTTACCAATTACAACAGTATCATCAGTTCCGACGAAACAAACTGTCATTGAAGAGACTATAGACCTGACAAAGTCTGATGATGTGGACACAGATGTTCCGATGGAGTTCAAACCCCGTGAAGGCAGTCCAGCTATGAGACATGCTGGTGTTCAGTCCCCAATCCACATCATCAGTCGGCCCATTGTTGCCTCAGAGACGCTCACCCAGGTCAGCCTCAAGCAGTCACAGCCCGCTACTGTCATGTGTCTGAGTACCAAGCCTTCCATATCCCAGAAACCTGGCCCAGTTATATCACAGACCTTTACTGTCCAGAAAACTGGTCCAGTAATATTGAAGCCTTTTGAAGCCCAGAAACCTGGCATAGTAATATCGCAGCCCATTACAGCCCAGAAATCCACCCCTGCCATATCACAACAGACAACCTCGATTTCTTCACCCTTGGTGCAGATATTTCCTCTGAAGACGACAGAGGAACCTCTGGGTCAGGTATCGTCACTGCTGGAATCAAGTCCCATCACTCAGTCCGCCACACAGAGTCACATTCTGCAGACGTGTGCGTCACAGTGGCCCAATGAGATGGCATCTGAAGTGTGTTCGGTGTCGGTAGCGGTCGCTTCAGATTCTACTAGGGTCTGTGACAGCGTCAGTGTGCCAAATGTTGTGGCCATATGTACTTCGACTCCAAAACCTTCTGTCACCGCAACTACCAGGACAAGGAAAATAAGAACACCGAAACAGTTTGACTTATAGCAATATAAATTCTGAATTTAACTTACATATGAGCATTGCTCTGGGAAGACGGTGTTTAATGCATTTGTGTGAAGTGTCACCCTAGATTAGCATATGAAGTCTGAATCAGGGACGACACTCTCCGCCTCAACTTGATTTTGCGCTATGAAGAGACTTCCATTTAAGCCAAAAAAACAATAACAGAGGAAAGTGTTAGCACAGGCTAATCTGGAAAGATTCTTTACATACATGCATTAAGTCCGGTTTTTCTCAGAGAATGGCTCATTTCTTTTCAAACATTATTTTATGCATGTTTTTGCCATTTGATATAACTTAATTTTGCTATGCTCTGTTCAGGGCCAGAATTTTTCAATGGTAGTGTTAATGAGAAGGTTTATAAGGCAAATTTTGTTGTAAGTTTTTAAAAAGTGAGTATTAGGTCGAAACAGTTGTTGATCAATGGGTATTTAGCGATATTGACAATTCATCAGGTCAAGAGTTATATCACATCACATGTATTTTGAATCTTTGTAAAAAAATTGCATTGTTATTTGTTTCTTTGATTAAAACTTGTTTTATTAATGTATTGTACATCTGGATGTTTCATGTATTAAACAAACATATGAAATCAGAAAACACATGTATTTGTTTATTATTTATTTTAAAGGACTTGTTCACAGTTTGGAAAATGACAATTTTCAAAAAATTGTGTTGTATATTCAAAAAAGAATGTATGCTTTATATTCATAAAATTAAACTTACAAGCCTGAATAAGAAAAATGATAAAAATATATGTTTCTATTGATAATTGTCAATCAAAATCAGAGACACTCCTTAATAAGAAAAATGTTAAAATATAAGTTCGAATTGATAATTGTCAATCAGAAAAACAATATAGTGTTTGTAACGTTTGTCCTTGAACATTTTGTAAAATTGAGTATTATGGACTTGATGTTAAACTACGCTCCGAATTCAAAACACGGCAAGGGGTAATGGTTAATGCATTAGCTTTTTCTTCTTGAGGTACAAGGTTTGAACCCCAGCAAAGACAGTTTTTGTTTTTATCTTTCCTTTTTATTAAAACTATTGAACAGAATTTAAAATATTAGAGTTTTGTTAGTTTCTTAATTTAAAGAAATTTAGAAAAAACAACATAAATCTGTGAAGAAGTCCGATACAAATCATTTTTATGCCCCCAAAGGTGGGCATATAGTCATTGCACTGTCCGTCTGTCTGTCTGTCTGTCTGAAATTCTGTCACACTTTGCGTTTAGGTTTCGAAAAATGTGGATAAACACTTTGCGTTTAGGTTTAAAAAATGTGGAAAAAGGGGGCATATGTCATCCTATGGTGACAAGCCTTGTCAGTAATATTTCCATATGGCTTTGGTTTTGCAAAATGCAGTGTATAATTGTTAAATATCTTCTTTATATCAACTTCAAAAAAAGAATCAGAGACAGTCATAATATGAGTATTCACTATTCAGTCAATGTCAGAGCCATTTTCAAAGCTGCTTCACAGCTTATGTAAGTTATTCAACTTAGAAAAGAAAAAAATGTTTGGAATGATTATGTAAAAATGTACATTTAATGCAGTTCATTAAACATCACTAAATTAGTCAAATTATGAAAATAAGAGGGGTGATGTGTTCCAGTAATTTGGAGATCACTCTTTTGGGTCAATATTTCATTTGATAATTGATTCATATTGTGCTAAAAAAACAAATATAAGCTTTTAAAGACATGTTGCAAGGAACAATTAGAAGGACTCTTGAGTATTATAACCGGTGCCTCGTTATAGCCTGATGACTCTAATGTAAGCTTAATATTTTTCTTAAACACGTTCTGCTTTCTTGTTTTGGGGGTATTCATGCTATGTGCTTTGTAAACAGTAAAATTCCAGGCAAACAATTAATTTGCTATATGGTTATTGCACACAATTTAAGTTTAAATCCATCAAAATTGCCCAAATTGTATTGAAAGCCATGGGCTTATAGAGATACGCTAAAGCATGTTTCCTGGGAATAACAACGAATGTAGGACAGGGGCAAATGTTCACCTTGAGAAATTAAGTGAATGGGCAAATGTCCACCTTGAGAATTCGAGTGAAGGGGCAAATGTCCACATTGAGAAATTGAGTGAAGGGGCAAATGTCCGTTTAGTCCTGATTTCATGAAGGGGCAAATGTCCGTATACCAAGAACAACGACTGTGTCTTGGGAAGGATCTTGAGAACACTCCCATGGTGGGTGTAAAACATAAGACCACCTGGGAACAAGTAATGTGACGCGTGCCTGCACATCATTATGAAAAATAAATAAAAACGCCAGAAAATGCAAAAACAATCGAAGGCTATGGGGGTTACCTCCCAGAGAATTCAAACATCAAATAGTTTGGACATTAAACGTGTTCAACGAGTTCATATTCAAAACTAAGAAAGCAAGCGTAGCCTTCTTACCCTAGTCAAATGCACCCAAATTAAGAATAGATAGCGCTATTAGCACTGCAAGTCGCATTGTTTGAATCTAGCCCGTGTTCGCAGTTCCAAAATACAATGCGTACGAACCATGATGGGGACAGTTCAAGACATCTCATTTTATTTCAATTACTCGGCAAAACGTTTGCAAGCATTCAACGATGAGTTGGAACTAGATGCAAACACTAAAGAAGCTCTAAACATGCTTTCCAAACTGCAGAACCTGTGTGAGACTCGTTGGTGTAGCAGAGCAGATGCGCTGACTACCTTCAAACAGTCGTTCCCAGTGTCGTCAACGCACTCGACTGTCTGCAAGACGACAATGACGAGGAAGCTGGCCAGTACCTCAACGCCATACTTCGCTTCGACTTCATAGTCGCATTGGTCATCACCCAACACATTTTCTCGTCCCTGGTCGGCTTGACAGAGGTGCTCCAGAAGGTACAGCGAATAATGTATTACCAAGATTTTTAATGAACTGTTGCGGGTCATAATTGTTAATGGTTATCATTAAAACAATAATACTAATGATAATAATTATAAATTATCGTGCGCAAAATGAACTACAAATGTAGCGTCTTTTACTAGTTGTAGATTTTTGTTATAAGTTCGAAACAGATCTTCATTTAGAAATATATTTTGGGTAATAACAAAGAAGTATTTGTTATTTCAGAAAAGGATGGATCTGTTGGAGGCTGTACGCGAGACCCAGGTCGTGGTTCAGGTGCTAAAGAACGAGAGAGCAGACCCAGCCGTTTGGGACGCCCTGTACGATGAGGCTGTTGACCTGGCAGCTTTCGTGGAAGTTAGTAATTAATAGCATAACATACAGATGTAATGACAATTAAACGCATATAAGAGTGTTGATAAGCTACAATTGTTTTAAACGTGTATATGATCAATATGTCCCATTTAATCGCCTATATAGTGATAATTTATCTTTATACATACGGAAGATTTAAGACCAAGAATTGAAATTGCAGNACTATTATCATATTAGATGTTAAAATCATACGTAAATTGTGTAGAAATTAGCCTCACGGAATACGTAAAATTATAATTATAAAGTTAAGGTATAAGATTAATATAGAGTTAAGGTATAGAATTATTATTATTAAGTTATATACATTATTGAATTTGAGAAAATATGTTAAGCAGCAAAACTTAAACACTCATTTTGTAAATTGTACTCTGAAATCTACTTTGTAAATTGGCCTACATAGAATAGTGAGCAATGCAGCGAAATTTTAGTAAATTATTAACATATTTGTCAATCGTCGCATATCGACCTACATAAAATAATGAGTAATGCAAAAGATACCCGAAATGTGGAAATCTAGAATCAATTAGGATATAAATTCAGTGATTTTGTTAGCCGCCAGCATAGTTATGATTTAAGCATGTCAAAATGAACGATCTACGCAGCTAGTTTCATCAGTGTAGACCGGGTTGTTGACATGTATGAATGATACGGTTACATTATACTAACAAGTTGCTTCCGGATGTATTTCCGCACAAGCGAGTATAAAAGGAGCAGCTAAAAACGTAGAAGATAGACTAGGGTAGACATTAGAACATTTAGTATCTTGGTTATTGTATAAAATTATTATTTGGGAATTAAAAAGAAATTGAAATTATTTAGAGACTTGTGNCTACATAGAATAGTGAGTAATGCAGCGAAACTTTAGTAAATCATTAACATATTTGTCGAACGTCGCATATCGACCTACATGAAAGTAATATAAATTCATTCTTGTTAGCCGCCAGCATAGTTATGATATAAGCATCATGTCAAAATTGACGATCTACGCAGCGAGTTTCATCAGTATACCGGGTTGTTGACATGTTTGAATGATACGGTTACATTATACTAACAAGTTGCTTCCGGATATATTTCCGCACTAGCGAGTATAAAATGAACAGCTAAAAACGTAGAAGGAGACTAGGATAGATAGGAGGGACTAGGATAGATAGGAGGATAGGCATTTAGACTAAGATACTTTATTTGATATGGGACCGCTCAGGTCGTTTTATTGAAGTTCTCGAAATGTTATTTAGTAGGAATATCTAACGGATGGATTTGGATGGATTTTGTAAATGACTTGGAAACCATATGGACTTAGCGATTGTGGACTTGAACATATTGTATTAACACTGAATAAAGAACGTAGAAAAAGTAAATGAGTTATTTGTGTATGCGTTACTACGTTACACAACCACAAGAATAGAGGGATTATCATTATAAAAGAGACCGATCAATTAACAATATAATTTACACATACATTACCGTGGGCGGCTGATGACAATAAACAATACACGTGTCATAACCGCGAAAGCGTGATAACCTTGCTTCGAGGTAAAGATATTTTCAAATATACGGGTATTGAAATGAAAAAAAAAATGAAAAAAGGTCTTTGCCGAAATTACATTTTTGCCAAAAATATTGGGGCGGCGGCCGCCGCCCCTGCCGCCCCAGCTCCCACCCCCACCCCCCTGTACTAATGAGACCGCAAAACCTGACCAGAATGGCCGAATGCACTGGCTGCAAATGCCATAATACCCGTTTACGCCACAAATAATGACTTCAATAATTGAACCAGGTCTTAAAGGGGCCGTCCAACAGATAAAGCGTTGTATCAACACGAAACGATATTTTGGGAAACTACGAGGATTGCTTATATAGCTAAAAAATACATCCTCACAAACATGAGCATGGATGGTCCAGTGGTCTAGGCGGGTAGCTTTTTACTCCAAGGGTCAGTGGTTCGAGCCCTGTGAAGTTTTTTTTTCCATTTTTCAATTGTATTCTTGTTTGTTTTTTTTACTGGAGATTTTTAGTTCAAATGTTTAAATTTATCAATATAAAGCATTTAAAGCGTTTAGTGATAAGCTTCAATACAGGCCAAAAATCTGTTGGACGGCCTCTTTAAGACCTATCTTACGTAACTTTCGGTTTACAAATAAAATCTGAATATCACATATCAAACTAGTCTTATTTATAAGACGTTGCCAAGAATTTAGAGATACTTTTTATACGGGCTAAATTCTTTGGAACAAAAAACCGAGGGGAGCACAAACACCGTAGAGCCGAAAGGGCGTATTCATTTAAAAGAAATATAAATATAAATTGGCTTACCGGGTGAAAATATCCGCTACTCCTTCACGAAAAACACGAAAACGACGCCATCTATTTTGTCACTGCGGTAACAATTTTGTCACAGCGGTGACAAATTATGACTGTTGGTATATTTTTATACATGCTGTTACATTTATTTCTTTGGGACAGTTTTCAACGATTTTCCCCGTAACAAACCGAGATTTTTTCAAGAAAATAATTAAATATTTAACAATAGTTTAAAATAAAATCAAAACGGATGAATAAGGATAGTTGATAAGTTTATTCATATGTTTTTTCATATGTTTTTGTCCTTATGTCCAAAGTATCATCGCAGTTACAAATATATCACCGCAGTGATAAATTTATGACCGCAGTGACAAAATTGATTTCTATTTTTAGCTGTTGGCGTATTTGTACTTTTGACCCAAATGGTACGGCATACGTCAACAGCTAACAGCTTGTTGTATATACGTATAAAAACAAAAAGCTTGTTCAGAAAAATGTTCATGCTTCGGTGGATTATATCTTCGTCTATGCACATTTCGGAAGGGTCCTTATAGGAATCCGCATTGAGATCGGACTAATGCTGTGACGTTAATTTCTATAAAAGGGACTTAATTGTTCCCAATTTGTTACCGCAGTGACACAATTGATATCACAGCGGTGACAAAATTGTTACCACAGTGACAAAATTGCCACCGCGGTAACAATTTTGTCACCGCGGTGATATCTA
>VMBQ01012425.1:3808-19328 GCA_007657795.1 Dreissena rostriformis | reverse complement strand
CGCAATATGCTTTTACTGCTTTGAATACAAATATTAATTATCCTAGTGTAGAACCCAAAAGAAGGCAGTTTTTATATATTTTTCTTTCTTAAGTTAATATAGGTTTTTCCATAAATGTATTGTGGCGGTTTTAATAATGTTGGTAAATACATATTGAAAACTCGATAACCAAGTTATTTAATATTGTTCCATCTGTATCTGTAAACGAAATGACTGCAGAACAATTTAGGAACCAGTAAGGAAATGTCTCAACATTCCCTTAACATTTGAATCATTAACTGTAAAAAATGACTATAAAACAGGGAATCAACAGGAACATCTATGTCTATTTTCCTTCAAATATTGCTCAATTGTTCACAGTGAATTCCTTTCCCTTTAAATATTGCTCCATGGTAATATATTTTATCTATATAACATTTCTCTTAAAATACTGTTCCGTTATTTGCAGTTAACAAAATGACTGAACAACAAGGCATCCAAGAACACAAGGAATAAGGATTGTCCCCACTTAAATAGAAGAAATCAATAAACGATATGATAATTTCCAGATGCTCAACTTCTATGGTATGTATGGGTTTAGTTCAAACATACTTATTTAATGCTTTTTAGTTGAGTTTATAATGTTATTATTTGAAGAATATTTGGCCTCAATGAAAATTGTAAGATTTTATATTATTCACTTCAGTAAAAATATAAGATAAAGTATTAAAATTATGTGTACAACATCATCAGCCAGCCAGTCTGTTACTTTTCCTCACAAATAAAAATTTGTGAAGAATTATCCACAAAACATGTGTTCTCCATAAATCCATTCAATATTAAATTTATCTATAACAATACACACATTATTACACTTTTCCCATCATTATAGTTATGAACAAAGTTTGAATTTTTTACTGCACATTTCGATGACGTCATACTGTGGAATCACTTATTTTTTAGGTCTCATTTTTGCGCTCCAAACATTGCTCAAATTTATGACCACAGGGATCATTTACCAGTAAGGTTCTCCGCATGCTTCACGTCACAAGTATTGACTGTTTGTTTTTTAGAATTTACATATAAAGTAAATAATTTTAATGTTTTCCCAATGTGGAGTGTAAATTTAATACAGTATTCAATAAACAAAAAGGTTTCAGTTTTACAGGTTGCGATAAAAAAAAGTGTGTATACAACGTTTGTTTCATTAGACCCCTATTAGAAGTAGAGCCCTGCCTATTAAGGGGTCGAATTTGGTACCGACCTGTGAACATGTTTATTGCAATTAGCAAACTGTCATAATTGAACTTGTCAATGGCATTTTACTAGACGTGGGAGTTATATTGATTTATTTAAGGTTATTTTTTCTTAAATATAAACCCCGCAAATTGAAGTAATTTCCCAGTAAAAAACAAACATATGATGTTTGAGCTTTTCTCATGTTTTTTTTTTTAACTTAAAAATAAAACAAATTTGTTGCATTTGGTGAATCACCAAGAATGTGTTGCACTTTTCTTAGTATATTTAATTCGTGTCTACACCATTTATATTTGTTTCTATAAACAATCTTTAAATAAGGTTTGGTCATAAACCCCAAACATATTTTGTTTAAGCTTGATTGAATTGAACGTATGCAAACTTTCAAGTGGCTTTCCAACTCTGTAACAAAGTGAGTACAAGGTGGGCTTTATTTAAATCTTTTTACTTTAGTTTGTTTTTATGAAAGTTTATTGCTTATTAAGACACTCACAAGTGTTGCCGGGTTGAACTAGTAATTTGATCCTTAAAAAAGCTAGTATTGTCGTCAATTTGTTNTTTTTTATTTCCTCCACCTTAAAGCTCAACATGATGCAGCACATGACATGTGCTCAGGTGAGCTACAAACAATTATTTGTGAACTATAAACTAGATAACATAATCTATAAATGTGTTAACTATAAACGAGTTAACATAATCTAATACCGCAAACTGTTGCATATCAAAGGTAAGTAACTCATGTATAACTAAAACAGCACATCTTACATCCCATGAATCAACCTCATACTGAAATATTTACAAAACAATCATAACTTGTTTCATGCACAATTATTGGTGAATCTTGTATAATGTATTCAAGATACAAACAAGAGGACCAAGAAGGCCCTAGAAAGCTCACCTGTGTTAAGTTTCAGGAAAGCTTTTTTAACATACTTTGCATTATCTGTCTATATAAAGAAATAAATATAGAAATAATATAACTCTTGAAACATAATGGGGTGAGAAATACTAAAGTTTTAACTCCGGACGATTATTTGAACAAACTTTTTAGAGGACCGCAGTATGACATATACAAAATATTAAGCTGCTGAGCCTCTTTGTTTCAGATAGTTTTTAAGTTATTTACCACATACAATGCAAGTCTATAATATAAGTCCATGTAAATCATGTGATTCTTGGGGCGTGGCCAGATTTAATCAAGGGGCAGGATTTTAACAAACTTAGTAAAGGACCACTAGACGATGTTTCACAATATTAAAACCCTGAACCTTGTGGTTTTAGAGAACATTTTTTTAAGATTTCATTTTTTAAATCTATTTTGGCTCCGGTGACCTCATTTGCAATGGACATGAACAATTTGAAAAACTTTGAAACAGGGTCACCCAAGGATCATTGATGTGAAGTTCTTGTGAAATCTGTCACGGGATTGAGGAGAAGACATTTGAAGAAAAAACATTAAGAGTAATATACCCATTTTATTTTGTCATTGAAAACAACAAAGTGATACCTGAAAAAATGTGCTTATGTTTTTTTGCACAAGTAATACGCAGTACTCATGTAGCTCCAGAAAAATAAGTATATCACGAGCAAACAAATTTATGTTATTACGGTTGGTTACAAACAATTGAAACAGAATGATTCAGTAAAACTGAAAATCTTTATTTACATCAGGCCCACCCAAGGGGAATTTAAGAACTTGGCTTAGGGAAAAGTGTAGGTTTATTTGCAGAGAAACGCAGCCAATATACTGCTACTGCTTATAAATTAAAAAAAAAACTTACTGAACAAAAACGATTGTGGAATTGAACAAATTATTCATATTGAAATAGCAATAATTTCAGAGCAATACTGCCTTTATAGTCGATATAAATAACAAATTCAATTCAACTTTTCCCTCAATGACTTACCATACATTTTATACATCAGTCTGTATTTATCAAATCACACACAATTCAGCATAAAAAAAACAAAGCAAATAAATAGCAAAACATACATCACTGAACTATTGATGCCAACCTCAATTATAGCAATATACTCTGCAAACTAAAGATCCATGCTTCTGGCTCCGACCTAAAAGAGGCCTAAGCCACAAGCATGTCACCCCCTGATATTAACAGGCGACAAGTGCAAAGGGAAGTGACTCCTTCAATTGTCACTTACTGCTTGGGATTAAACTTCCTTACACAAGTTCATATCCAACCTATATAGAGGCTTCATTGTTCATAAATCAGCAAAATAAAGTGCATCATACTTGACAAGATTTTTATGACAATTTTGTTAGACCAGACATACAACAACAAAGGAACTATTGGCTAAGAAACATCCTAAAAAGGTCTCCAATCTGAATTCTGATCATTGAAGTTCAAGATTTTGCTTAACCATTTGAAACGATTTTTATTTTGTAATAATAAAATTAAACAAACCACAAAAATGTGAATTATGTTTTGCATATTGAAAATCAATATTGATAAGACAATCCCCATCACTCATCATTTCGTCATGATTAACCCTTTGCATGCTGGGNTCTAACTTGAAACCATTGTATGTAACAGTCCCTTGTTATGCTGCATACTGTTCTAAAAATATGTTTCCATTCATCGTCGGCAATGACAAAGTCGGTCCATTTGCTTTTACATATAGGCTCAACATTACGTTTAATAAGTTTGTTTATAAATCGACTTGTCTTTGCTATCATGGCACACAATGGAATTTGCATAGCATGACAGAGATGGACCAGCTTTTTGTACATCGTTTTTATTAAAATTTAGATTTAATTTATTGAACAGTGTTTTTATTGATCTTACTAGTCCTTCATAGAGGATAAAATTTATGGCTTTTCCAGTGATCATTTCTATTTGTGTTTTATTTAAAAAGGATTTAGAATCGATGGCTCTATCCATCACAAATCGAATACCTCTGTCGTACAATGTTTTCAAAAAGAATGGTTCATTACCTGTTATAAAGTTTTCATTATAAAACAAAGGCTTATTAAGAATATTATCTACATCATGCATGATTCCCAAATAAAAGCTCTAACAAGATTCAGACTAAGCGCTCATTCTTTAGAAATTGAAACTGGTAGATACAATAACATTCCTAGAGAAAACAGAAAATACAAACTGTGTAACAGTAACATGGTTGAAACAGAATATCACTTCTTATGTATTTGTACGCTTTATCAAGATTAAAGAATTAAGTATACTGTTAACCAATCGTTTTATACTGTCAACAAGCTCGTATCTATGATGTCAAGTCCTAACTCTAGAAAATTAAGAAATATTTCCAAATTTATTTACAATGCTATGTTAAAAAGAAATGATTACCTTGCTGGCTAGCTACTCTGTTGTTTCTTGTTAACGTTGAAAACCAATTATGTATCATGTATTCACGTATCCATTTAATAATCCATTTATGTTAAATACTTTTTGTTTAGTATTCCATTTGTGTGGTCATCTTTATGTATATTTGTTCACTATGTGGCCAAAGGCATGTATTTGCTGATTTTGCCAATAAACTGAAACTGAAACTGAAACATGTTTACAGATTCTAAAAGCTGTTCGTAACAGGAGAATTCTTCACTCCAAAATTGATTTTTTAAAGAATTCTTAATATTTACAGTATACTGTATTCCGGTATTAAAAAGTTTACCGACATCTATCATAGATCGTATAAGAATAATACATTTACTTTCGCTACATGAATACAATTTTCTCAGCCAAGACAGCTTAATCTTTTTACAGTATGCATAAATGTCTACCATCTGAAGTCCGACCTTGTCATAGCTTTGAATAAGAGCTTTTAATATTATAAGGTTTGTTTTCCCAAACAAAATCAAACAACAATTTATTTAATTTAACTAGGATGTCTATCTTTGGAGTGGTATTGAAAAAAGCAGTGCGTAAACAATGGTAAAATTAGTGATTTGATCACGGTAATTCTACCAATAGGAGTAAGTTTTCTTTTTTTCCATTGATTAATAACATAATTTGCTTAAGTGAATTTTTCAGAAAAAAATAATTCAGACAAGAGTTTAAGATCAACANTAAACTATATACTCATCCATAAGTGAAAGTCTAAAAGGAATATATGTTTGTTTCATGAATAAATAGTTGAGGTACAATAGATACTGATTGTTAAACAAACACTACTACATGTATGTGTGTAATAACACCATGCATCAGTAATTAATTACATCCATTAAAATTCATTAAATTTGGATGAACACACAGTGCTTAAAGTTGTGACGATTATAAGCGAATGTTCTGCAAAAAATACCTCTTTATGAAATGTGTATATTTTTAGCAATAATATTGTACTTGTGCTTATATTATACGTGAAAAGTATTGATGCATTGCTAATAATAAAGTTTCACATTTTACTAGTTTTGTAACAGTGTGTTTCACGTTGACCCTTCCACATAAGCTGTCAGTGGAGCGCCTTCACTGGGGCCGGTTTTGGTAAATCTCCCTCTATAAATGTTCAGAAACTGTTTTAAGACCAGATTTCCTTAAACTTGTTGCTGTTATAATATTTAACTTTTATTGAATGCATGAAACATGTTTTGTTGTTGAACAGCTGAACATAGCTTTATGTTTGTTTTAATGTACATGCATGTTTAGCTAAACATCAAATGTTACCAAACACAAATATTAGTATTGGAATATATGACTACCGGTATTAAACACAATTTTTAAATATAAGGTGTATAATCTCTATGTAAACTGCCCGTATGTCCTTTTCAATCGCTTATGTACATGTACCTAATATTGATCAGGGACTTTCTAAATTACTGCATGATTGTAAATGCCTATATCTGAATTTTGTAAATATCTTCAAATTGTGAGATAACTGTTAAGAGGATTTTAATATTAAAAGTTAAAAGTCCAAACTGTTACTGGGCATCTGTTGCATTTATTTAACATGTTTGTATTTTATACTATATATATATATAATAATTTAATATTGTCTATAATCCCGCGTACTTTTATTGTGGTTGTTTTTATGCTCCCCCTAAATGTTTGGGGGGAGCAAATAGTCGCCGCTTCGTCTGTCCGTCCATCCGTGCATGCGTCCGTCCGTGCACAATTTTTGTCCGGGCTATTTCTCAGCAACTTATGACCAGAATTCAATGAAACTTTATGAGAAGCTTTACTACCAAGAGGAGATATGTATATTATCAGCCAGTTCTGGTCGGATGATTTTTCACAGAGTTATGGCCCTTTGTAATTTTCCATTAACTGTACATATAGTGCAATTTTTTTCCAGGCTATTTCTCAGCAACTAATGACCGGAATTCAATGAAACCTTATGGGAAGCTTCACTACCAAAAGAAGATGTGCATATTATCAGCCAGTTCTGGTCGAATGATTTTTCACAAAGTTATGTCCCTTTGAGATTTTCCATTAACTGTACACATAGTGCAATTCTTGTCCGGGCTATTTCTCAGCAACTAATGACTGGAATTCAATGAAACTTAATGGTAAGCTTCACTACCAAGAGGAGATGTGCATATTATCAGCCAGTTCTGGTCGGATGATTTTTTACTGAGTTATTGCCCTTTGAATTTTTTTATTGTACATATAGTGCAATTCTTGTCCGAGCTATTTCTCAGCACTTATTACAGGAATTCAATGAAACTCTATGGAAAGCTTCACTACCAACAGGAGTTGTGCATATTATCAGCCGGTTATGGTCAGATGATTTTTCACAGACTTATGACCCTTTGAAAAAAAATTGTCCAAAAATATGCCCCTCAAGACGTTTCCTTTTATCTGAATGTATAGTGCAATATTGTGACAAAAAAATAATTTGGGGAGCATCAACCGTTTCCGACGGTTTCTTGTTTTTTTAAGACAAAGCGCATTACACTAATGCTGTTGTTTTTGTCCACCATTACTGTAACAAATGTTTTATATGTGAATAATTAAACATGTTTATATTGTTGATATGTTTCCGTTCTAAGTTTGATGTTGCACTCTTGATAAAGTACATAGCCATTCATGCGGAATAGTATTGTTAAGTGACAATTGGTTGTTATGACAAATAAAAACCCTAAGAATTGTTATTTCACTTATATACAGCTTTCCCGTATTGAACATGGAGGGACACTTTTTGACGGACTGCCCGTCAGTCCGTTTATCCGCCATTACACTGTTGTAACTCTTGATTACCCTTTAGAATTTTAAGAACAATTCTTTACATATATTTCATATTTCACATGGTGATTGGTCGTCGTCAATATCTAATTTTTATGCCCCAAACGGTTGGCATATAGTTTTCGCACTGTTCATTGGTCTGTCTGTCGGTCAGTCTGTCTGTCTGTCTGTCAGTCTGTCTGTCTGTCTGTCTGTCTGTCTGTCCGTCTGTCAAACTGTTCGTGTCCGCTCTCTAACTCAAGTTGTTTTCATCCGATCTTCACCAAACTTGGTCAGAAGTTGTATCTAGAGAATGTCTAGGCCAAGTTTGAACATGGGTCATGCCGGGCCAAAAACTAGGTCACGGGGTCACCTTGTGCGTTTCAAACATTCAGCATGGTGTCCGCTCTCTAATTCAAGTAGTTTTCATCCGTGGTCAGAAGTTGTTTCGAGATTATGTCTACACCAAGTTTGAACAAGGGCCATGCAAACAACAACATTTAAATATTGATCACCTGTTATGCAGCAAACTTATTGTTTAATAAAATAAATGTGATGTATATCTCAAAAACATTTACACAGCTATGCTTTTATGTAGTGACAAAGTTACAGTTGGGGGCATCCGTGTCGTGTGGACGCATTTGTTGTTGTTTTTGGATTCACCAGGTCAAGGTCACAGGGGTCACTTATGTCAAAATGGTAATAATGACGGTTGGTGGACGTATGTCGTTTAAAACGAGCTTGAAGGTCACACTTAGAGTTCAAAATCAAGCCCAAACAGTTACTTCATCATTTATCATTTTAAATAACGTGACAAATATATTTGCCATGTAGAGACGATGTGTGTAAGATCATTGTCCCCAGCCCAAAGGTAAAGATCACACTTGACCATTAAAGGTCAAATGAGCATTAGTTAGTGTGTCCAGATTGCAACTTAATTACTCACCATGCAATTTATAAAATAACTTACCATAAATGTTCACCAAGTGGAAATGGCATGTGATACATAAGTCCTGTGTCCCTTGCGCAAATATCAATGTCACACTTGGCAAAACAAAAGTCAAATATGGACTTTCTTCAGCTTGTTAAATAACTTCAGGCTTTATTGACAATGTGATTGACATTTTACCGACAGGCATCTAGCACTTTGGTCTGCTCAGCATCTAGTTGTATCGTATTATTTTGTATCTATCAATTTTCTATCGGAAAGTATTGTGCTTAGATGATCCATTTATAAGAAACAAATAGATTTGTGAAGACCCGTGTCATGCGAAAATGGGTTTTATGCCATATCCGGCCAGCGTAGCTTCAGCCTGCGCATCTCGCAGACTGGTCAGGAGAATCCTTATGAGACCACGAAACCTTTCGTAATTTATAGCGGACAGCACAGCCCCTGACCAGACAGCACCATTGCGCAGACTGGGCTTAAGCCACGCTAGCCTAAGCGCCATAAGACCCATTTTCGCATGACACGGCTCTGAAAGAGTGATTTGAATGTATCGAAAGAAAACTGAGTGTTAATCAAATATTAAAATTCCATATATTTTGATGGGGAAAACATAAAATCATAATACGCCATGTGAGGACAAATATGATGTGATCTCCCGTAGTATTCTGAGGAGGGTTGGATAGAGGAACTTCTGCGGGCGGCTCTGCTAATCCAGCGAGTACCGTCATTCCTCCATTCGCAAGTCCTCTTCCACTGACTCCCAGAACTTGGAAGTATCACTTAGCGGAATGGCAATTGTCCGTAGGTGGATAGTGGTTTCACTAAATCGCCGAAAGAGGGACGGGAGCAGCGGGACAGCGGATATAGCAGCGTTGAGGACAGACGGGGCAGGCCTGGGGAAGAGATGCAGACCAGGGCTTTGAGGGGGTGGCCTTATGAAGATAATGAGTGTCCCAGGACGGCGGAACTCATTACGCTCAACGTGCTGGGGAAACCGTTCTGGGGTCCAGCTCGACGGCTGTTGACGTCTAGAGAGGCCATAAAGGCGGCGCAGAGTGCGAGAAGAGGAAAGAAGGTCTTTGTTAATTGTCAGCACTTGGCGGAGTTAGCGTGTCCTGTTAAAGGCAACCATACATGAATTGTCTTTCAATTGTCTACCAGTACACAATAAGGTTTCATGGGCCACCGTGCATGGGTCTATTTGTATCATAACTATTTCTTTGGAGAATACCCGGGCAGCCAGGGTTAATTGTTTTTCATGAAAGGTCACAGGGGCGGGTCCGTTCTTAAAAGTTGTCTGGAAGACGAAGAGAGGACCTGTTAATAAACTTCTGATCTACACACGCGTATCGTATATTCAAGCCACACGTGTGCTGACACAGATGCGTGACGAGAAATTCTCAGGTACCTTTCTAGTCGCCAAATTGTGAGGTTCACCGTGAGAATGCTTATGAGGGCGGTGTTAACTGGCGACTATTATTTGTGATTGAAGTCGGTCAATGAAGTAAGCGTAAACTGCAGGCAGATAACCGCGTAATTACAGTTGAATCATTTACTTAATAGAAAACGGTAATTAATACAGAACATTCAAGACAATGTCGGGCATCATCATCACACTTTTTAACTGTAAACAAGCGAATTCGTTGAACTGATATCCCCCGCCATTTCTCCTCACTGATATATTATACACCCATGAAGCTTCGTGTTGATATCTTATATACAACGCCGATTCTATATCCCTCCGCCTTTGGCGGGGGATAACAATAGTACTTATGAAAAGTTAAAAGCAAAGGGTGAGCAGTTGAATCCTTATGGCGAGCAAGTTGTGAAAACAATAACCTTTAACAAATTGACGCGGTAGCAATTTAATTCCACTACATGTATATTTCATCATGTCCATTTATAAAACTGATTAACACCGTTTTTCTGTAGCCACTTGATTATATTTGCTGCTTCAAGTCCCTTCGTACGCATCTACAGGGTATACTTTTTACTATACATGTACGCCATGCGAAACACGTGTTTTAATAAGAGCGCGAAATTGTTGCTGTCGTCAATCAAGTTCCACGCATGAAATGCGTGCGTGTTGCAACTGGTCTAGGTGCTATATCCAAATATAGACGTGCATCTATGATGCAAACTTTAAATCAGAATTAATACACACGATGACAAAGTATTGACTTATTGAAGCAATAATAAAAAGGTAGGGGAGTTTCACATTACTGTCAATACATGAAGTCAACATGACTAAAAAATTAAATGAAGATAACTTAAATTTAATTTAATTTAGGCGAAAAATAACAAACGATATGTCCGACCAGCGTCGAAGGATTATTTCTTTGGAAATTGACTCTTGTGGCGACGTGCATATTGTTAATGTTTTTAATGAACATTACGCGACTGTACGTGCCAGAAACAGATATGACTTATTGTCCTGCAGATTGTGTACTATTATGATGCAAATGCTATTTCATTGTTTTCAATTATCTCTGTATCTGATACTTTGCACATCAATACATTCATAAACTATAGCATTGGTTGTTTTATAATATAATAATTATAATAATTATAATATATAACTATATCTAAGCCCTTTGGAGAATTATGCATTAAAGAAACAATGAAAGTAAAGCAAAACAAACCCTACAATCTGCCCTCGACGTCAAGTAGAAATCGCAAATGGAAGAGTTTTTTACGTAGCTCTATATTTGGTTTTGTCGTAAAATGAAGGATAACGATTTAGAAAATAATGTTTGCCTTAATCGTTGCATCAAATTGATAGATTTATTCTTAATTATGTCGGTAAGATTTTACAAATTATGACTGGTTTAGGATCAACATTGGCCACAAGCCGTCTAAAATCGCGACACGTCACGCTTGTCTTATCGCCGACATTCTATCGTTGCTAGGAAACAAAATGTAGTTACGAATAATGAAAATATAAAATATACTTATTTTGATCCTATTGTTGTAAGTTTGTTACCGGTTAAGCGATTAAAAAGTATTGATAAATATTGAAAGAAATGTGATACAAGAAAATTACACGACGTCATAAATATAACGTCATAACGTAAGCAAATAAAAACAAACGGATTATGTGACGTCATTAAATGCCAATTATTCCGCCGTTTTACATCGGATACTTAAAACAAACATACCGTTACGCTCAAAAAGGACTGCACTTTTAGAAACTTTAAAAATCCCAAATTCGAAAATTTTGCCATTAAGCCCGGTTTTCTCACGACGCTCCTCATATGTTTTTTAATGCGGTTTGCTTGAGAATTTAATACAACGCTCATTGATACCAATAGATTTATTATTATAATTATGTTGTGGTTAATTTTTTGTTATACCCACACAAAGCGACAGGTACACTCATGTATAGAGCAAATTAGCTTATGATGTGGGTCGCATCGTAACGCTGAAACTTAGCTTCTATTTTTTTTTCCTTAGCGTCAACATACGTTGAATATCTTTTTTAAACATATTTCTTGCTTAAACTAAGCTTCATCTTTGTAATCATAATTGGAGTTTGTGTGAATTCTGTGTAAAAGTATGAGAGAGTGTACATCAATGTCATTTTCCTCCTTGATGTTTTTTGCAAAATCGCATCACCGTAGACAATTAAAAGTAAATTACATTGTTGTTGGCACTTTTTCGTGGCCGTTCGATTGGGGTACGTTAAAAAGTCGAACTACATGTCCTGTGACTGTTATATTAAAATCACTCAAAGAACGAACAACTGCAGTGCCTTCAGCGCTTTGATTCAATCAATCGAACATTACGAAAACCGTTTAGATGTTATAATGACCGAGTTAACTCAAACGTGCACCAACGATTTTCATTGTTGTTTTATTTAAAGTTCACCTGAACGTGACGTAGTGTGCGATGTCATCAGATCAAGTCGTTGTGTAGAATAGTAAGACTGATGATATTACTGAGATAGATAAAGTTCGGTTACTTTGCAAAAAACGAGTTTTTATAACCATGGCTCCAGTAAACATATCGCCTGTTTGAAAGTAAAATGCTTCAAGCGAAAATAAATTTCCTTCGTGCCTGGTAATTGCTAACTTAAGTCTAGACGTACGAGCCTGTTCCGAATACTGTTATTGTTTTTTTGTCATCAGATCAAGTCGTTGTAAGGAAGAGTACGAATGCACCCAGTCTGTTAAAAATAAAAAACGTTCGTGCCCTTTTTAATACCGCTGTTCGGATTCGTGTACATCGTATTCAGTGGTGTGCAGCCAATCATCAGCTCCAACCTCTCCATAGTGCACATGTGCAGAGCAATGCCATGCATTCCAGAAACATATTCAAAATACTTACAATTGCTAATATACATACTGCGAATGAGGTATTGTCTGCCATCGTGCATAAGATACAACTTCACATGTAATTCCATTCTCTTGAGATAATAGCCTTCCTTTGTTATTGCTAAAAGATGTTATGTATTGTGTCCTTGTATAAACAAATCGACAACGGAAGAAATCAGTATGATTCAATATTGTCTAATAGTGGGGATATACGTTTACGCCAATCGGGAGTCATTTTAGTGCATTAAGACATATTGTCTAATAGTGGGAATATACGTTTACGCCAATCGGGAGTCATTTGAGTGCTTTAAGATGAAGTATGCATTTCGCGTGTGTGGAAAAAAGCACAGCTTGGATCAGACCGACCATCACAATGCAATAGAAAAATATATATGTTTATTAATTGCCTTTTTCTTTTGCAGGATCTTCTTCTGGCGCCGCTATTCTGATTCCTGAACGAAGAGGCAAATATGCGCATACCCGTCCCTCATGAACTTCGGTCCCTCCTCCACCTGCACCGCTATCCACATGCAATTCGTTCCCTTATGCATTTCCCTCGCTCGTGCACTTGCGTTCCTCCTTCACCTCCGTGCCCCACTCCTCTGAACTTCCCTACCCCATGCACTACAATCCCTCACACACATCAGTTCTGATGCAATTCCGTCCCTCAGGTACAACATACCCCTCGCACTTCCATTCATCATATACTTTAGTCCGTAACGCACTTCCGTCCCTTATGTATTTCCTTCTTTCCTGCAATGCCGCCCCCATGCGTTCCGGCCCCTAAGCACTTCCGGTTCTCCGAGATCTTGATGTACCTTTAACACGTACATGTATTAAGTGTTGTCACCAATACTATAACAGGCAGAGTATATTCTTTAGATTATTTCTTTGAGGTGATGCTTTTGTATTTTTACTAAGTTATGATAATAATTTCTTCTTTCGTGTAATTTTAGTACATAAACATAATAATTTGTCAGGACATCGGACATTTGGTTTCGCGTATCGATTCTTAAAATGTTATGTTCACCATCTGTTTTTGTTTAGAAATAACTCGCTCCATGAATATGAATATTTAAAAGGGTACTCGTCGATATAATAGTAAAACATGTACTATTAGAAAATAAGTGGAAATGTTGAATGCATTATCATAGCATGGCATTTAATAGATTGAGATGAGTATCGAGTTTAAGTTTCAGATTTAGAACTTTCATAGGCATTGTTCCAAGCCCCGATTTTTCGACGAGTAATACGCGTGCATTAATTTGACAAGGTTGAGCTCTTTTTGACATAACAATAAAGTGTGCAAAATATTCAATGTTTTGAACACTTCTATCTTTGAATGAAAATTATATGTGAAATAAACAACATTAATATTATTTTGTTCAACACAGTCGACTTAACAATGAATCAATCAAATAACCGACTAAAGACCTTGCGTAAGATGTTTTATTATAATTAGATGCCAGGCGTTGTAAGTCTACCCCAATGGTTATGAAAGCGATGTGTGTATTTTTCACATTAAGGTGCACACCGAAGTGAGACGTTTCTGGTTCCGGCGACGAATCCGTGTCTTTCGGTCGAGCATGGTGGTGCTGATTTCCCTCTGGAAAACCGGATTTTGCGCCCGGACGAGCATCAGACTGCGCTGCCTCCCGGAAATGAAAGACGGTCCCGAAGTCCCTCTCATTATATCTCGCTGTCGTACCGTGAGCCGCCGGCGCCGTGCCGCACTGGATCGGACCGCGCTTGGAAAACTAGGAAGACATGTTTGAAACATTTTATGAGTAGTGCTTGTGACCAGCAGGATGAGAGCGCGGAGAGGCTATTGTCTCCCAGTGTATTGCTGTAGGGGGCGAGTAGGACACATACCAGACACGGAGACATACTTTTGTGTGTGGCGATCGAGTGGGATTTCAATATGTAATAAGGGAGTTGACATAATAAGTTACAGACAACAAACCGCACATTTTAAATCTTAAATTTAAAAGACACGAATGACAAAAAAAATCTAGCATTAAACGCATCATTTTAACCTGTGCACCAAAGAACGTGTAAACATGTTTGCAATAATGTATTGTTTTAAAATAGTATTTTTTTTACAAAACATACATTCTTACATTATTTTACGGTTCAACGGACACTTTTGCGACACTATTGATGGTCGTCCTCTTGTCCCTCTTTTCTATGTATGCCCTAATAAGTTATATACTGGTATAGTTAATGCAATGTGTAACTAATGTATAGTCGGGACAAATGAAACTAAGACACCAATAAACAAGAGCTCATCCTTATAGGTGTATCAGTAGTGCGTTCAGTTGCAGCGAACGTTCGCCAATGATCGTTCGTTTCCGATTCGGTCTAAAATAACGGAGTTTACATTTGCCAGTACCCGTTAAATACGTTAACTGTGTAGCAGAAAATGTGTACAATATTTTAAATGTAAAGTTATTAAACACTTTATTATTACGATAAAACTGGCTAATATCTTTACACTTTATACATCCTGTAAATCCATTTCGGAGAAATGTCTTATATTTTTAAATACGTTAAAATATTTTATTAAACTGACTGCTAAGTACTTTGGCTGTTAAATTTGGCTTAAATGACTGCTCAATATACCAAGAGATGACATCAAGAGAGGTATCATAAATTGTGTTTAATGACCAGACGGTCCAGACACCACATGTGGTTTATGACACCCTGTTTTCTTTGTATTGTCTGGACAGTATCCGATCATAACGAGATAATCGGTTTGTGATGAACAAAGCGGCAATTAAACTCCCGGTTAAACATGCTGAAACAAAGAGTGTCAAAATTGTTGTGAACAATTAAATAAAAACAATTACATTTATCAAGAGGATTTATTTAATGTGTAACAAGCTATA
>VMBQ01012424.1:0-19683 GCA_007657795.1 Dreissena rostriformis | reverse complement strand
ATGTACATGTACATGAAGGTGTATATTTTTTGCACTCGATCTGCTGTGTATGTATGTGGTGGATTTATTCCGCGAAAGTACGCAAGGTTAATACAGACTCGGCCTCGTTGCGCGGATCGATGCCGAGTGCCGTGGCGGTACGCCGCGTGAGCACGCACGCGGCTGTCAAGTACTAAAAATTCTGGCCGTGGCGAAGCCGCGGACTTTGTTGGTTCCGCATGGGCTGTACTGTAGGTTGCACAGGCTAATCTGGGATCATACTTTTCACCTAGATTTTTGTTTTAGAAGAGCATAGTCAATTAACTTGGTCAGTGTAAATTAGGCTTTCATTATAAGCACAATGTTTCTTATTGGTGGTTTTAGATATTTGGCCAGACGTATTAAATCAGAAATAATTGTCTTGATGATAAAAAATACTTTGAAGATTTATAAAATTAAGCACACAATACTTGTAAATGAATCAATGTTTCTTCATTTTATTGAAGTTTAAAATTAAGACATACCATATTCCCAAACAAGTGTGTCATTTAATTATTTGAAGAGCAATATTTTGATGTGTCACAGTGCCCAAATCATGTCTACAATTACGTTTGACGGGGTGGCCCACTTAAGCGTGTTTTTGAATTGTCATGATACATATGTATATCACAGTATATAAACTGCAGGTTCATGTATACAGTGTATCAGTATATCAAACAGACTACTCTTATGGTCAGTGAACACAGGGCAGGGTCAAAACTATTGTTGTCAGGTCAGTTGAGAGACAAGGGAGAGCTTGAATTGCAGGGGGGTGTCTTAATTGGGGATGATTTATGTACTTAATACAAGTATATTTGTAGTATGGTTTAGCTGTAGGGTGTGTGCAAATTATGTATAGGATCTGGGGATAATTAGCTGGTTTTTAGCACATTTGGTTGGTAAATGGTCCTCTTAAGCTACATTTAAGAGATGGAGAAGGCTGTATCATACACCATATCTCAATTGACATACATGTTCTATTGAAATTGCTATAATTAATAGGTGTATTAGAGTATGCCGTTGTGAAATGAAAGGTCTTTGTTGAGTTTATACAACTTTAATGAACTATAATTTGTTTGTTTTTTTTCTTCATTATAATTTTAAACTTTAAAGTATGAACCTTTACTTTGTACACTATAAAGTTTGATATTTGAACTTGCCCCTCATCCCCTTTAAAAGGATATCAGTGATTCATTGAAAGCTACATGTAAGGTCGATGGTTAACACTGAAACAGAAGATGTGAACATTAACTTAATATGCATTGAAAGCTAACATTTACTTCACAGACTGAACTATAAATCTGTTTAAATTCATACCTGCACATCTTGTTTGTGAGAAACATCCAGTTTAATGACTCATTTAAAATACTGCATTTTCCCAGGCTCTGAATTATGTTTTTATCTTAAGAGCACTTGCCAACTGTTTATGAGAGTTTTATGTTTAAATGCATTTAACACTGCAGGATTTTATAATTTCCTGTTTTCTCAAAAATATTCTTGTGCACATAATGAATTTCTTAGAATATCCAGACTTTTTTTTAGTGATAAAGGTTATGTTACAAGCATTATTTCTATATTCTTACTTCTTACTTTAAGAATTGTTATATTTTAACACTTACTAAGGGAGGCTACTAATATTGTTAATAACAAACTAAAAGTACTAGTTCTTTCCCCTTAAGAATGCAGCTTTTTATAGGATATAAATAAATATACATTTACTAACAAAACAGAAAAACCTTTGTTCTTTCAATTTCCTTCTAATTTAGTAAACCTTCGTGGTTATTTTACAGATATTAGATTGATCAACCAGTTAGTTATGCAAGATTTTTATTATGCCCCTTTTTAAAAAAGGGGGGGGTATATTGTTTTTGGCCTGTCTGTCTGTCATTCTGTCTGTCTGTCTGTCTGTCTGTCTGTCCAAAACTTAAATAATATTAAAGTTTTGTCATNAGTAACTCCTTCTTTTTCTTTGCTAAACTTACATAATGAGACTGAGGAGTGTATTGAAGTATTGAAAAAAAACTTCAATGCAATTGATTATCCTGTCAATTGCAACATCTGGACCTCATTTTATTTCAACAATTTTTATTCACATAAAACACAAAAAAGATCAGCAGTAGTAAAATAACTTCAGTGCAGCTTTGAGAACAGAGAATAACTTCATGAAAACCTTGCTGGAATCAGGAAAACACACTTCTGGAGGTGAAGCCAGTTCTTTAGGTTATCTTGGAAACTGTTTCCTCAGGTACCAGGCAAGGCTTATCAGATGAATGCTTATCATGAAATTCCTCTTATTTCCTATTTACATGTTGTGTAATGATTCATGCCATAAATAAAACTTCAACTCATGGGTCTTCCTGTAGCCTGTGACAGGTGGGGGGGATGTAAGGTCAGTCAGGAAATTACCAGTTAAGGTAGATATTTATGTAATTGCTATATGATCTGGGGCAGATAGAGTTTAATTAATGACTGCGTTTATAATTGGTTTATATTCATTATCAGATTGTTTATTATCTTTATCTTGTATTCCTTCAGTTCTCAGTGGCTTAACCTAAGAATAGATAACCACCTATATTTTTTACAACATTTTCTTTCAAAATTTTGTGTATGTACTTAGAGCACCTGATTTGACTGCTGTTGCTCTAATATCAAGATTTTAATAAACGTATTGAACAAGTTGTATGATTATAACAATCATCCATTATTGAACAAGTTGTATGATTATAACAATCATCCATTATTGAACAAGTTGTATGATTAGAACAATCATCCATTATTGAAGAAGTTGTATGATTATAACAATCATCCATTATTGAACAAGTTGTATGATTATAACAATCTTCCAATCATGCATTGGATTAAAGTACGCATACGTCTACTCATTTTCCAGAAATGTGGAAATCTATTTAAAATGTCTCTTTTATGATAGAATTGTAACAGCTCTGAGACGGGTGGCAACCATTTTCTTCAGTCAAGTTGTGAAGAACAACATACATTTGTGCTGCACTCTGGTATAGCCAGGCTTAATTGTGCATTGAGTGCTGTCCCAGATGAGCCTAGTGGGTAGTTTCTATTTTACTGAAAAATATGTTTATACAAGGGTGTGATTTTTCTGTGGATCAACGGATTTTCGGGATTTCCGCGGATCAGATTTACCCAGAGGTCATTTCAGATTCATATAAATTCGCAAAATAATGTAGGTGGAGGGGCGGGGGGACAACCGATTCAGCAGCATATTTCTTAAGTGGCCCTAAAAATATGGTGTACGGAAGAAACCCCCTCCGGAAGAAACACCCTTCCTTGAAAACAGCATAGCGGAAGAAATCCCCTTTCACATTTTGCACATGCGGAAGAAACACCCTTGCTAGTTTTGCATATGCCGAATAAACCCCCTTCCATAGCGGAACAAACCCCCTTCCATAATGAAATCATGTGTATGCAAAATGTGAAAGTTTTTTTTATCTACATGTATTCATACGACACACGAACACTAACTCCGATCCTAATCCTAATAAAAAGACAAAGACAAATGCTTCGGTTATTCACAAATTCACACGAGCCGCACTTTTTCGAAGGATAATAAAAGGAACCGTTCATCTCATCATTAACAACTTGTGAACAAACAGCCGGTACACTTCTGTAATCAGCACAAAGCAGTTTGGAAATAGATTTTCGCGCCTTCAACTGGCTATTGTAGATGATGATGAGAAGTTATGTCATGATCAATTAATCAAATCAAATTTATCAAAATTAGGAAGGGGGTTTATTCCGCCTGTCTGAAAACTGGAAGGGGGTTTGTTCTGCTATGGAAGGGTGTTTCTTCCGCGTATGCAAAATGTGAAAGGGGGTTTCTTCCGCTATGCCGTTTTTAGGGAAGGGTGTTTCTTCCGAAAGGGGTTTATTCCGGTAATCTAAAAATATAACTCTGAAACCTCTCGGCATACTGGCAGCCATATCCACTTGCATAAGAACATTTTTTAACAGGGGATGTCATTGGCTTTCGTTTCCCAATCTTACAATCAAAATCAGTCTTTGAAAATGTTTTCATATTTTTTGTTGATTCTTTTGTGTCTTTCTGAAGATTATCGAAAAATGAATTACTTTCACAAAATTTCAGTGATAAAAAAATTGAAATGGCAATTACTTCAAACAACCGTTGATATAAATCAGAAAACAATTCCAGTTGTTGAACGGTTAAGGAAGATCGTTAACTACAGATGCCGTGGTAAAGTTGGTTAATTGAACTTTATTTGAATACAATATTAAAGTGCAGGCCATATTGCAAAACAAAAAAACATTGAGCAAAAAAAGAAAGATTGCAACACTTGTCGCATCAGGAAACAAAATGAACAGCATTACGGAATTATACACTATTTATACTGTTATTATACCCCCATTACCATTGGTAATGGGGGCTATATAGGAGTCACTTTGTCGGTCGGTCTGTCTGTCTGTCTGTCCCGAAAGCTTTTCCGGGCCATAACTATGTCATCTATCAAGGGATTGTAAAATCATTTGGCACATTAGTTCACCATCATTGGACAGTGTGTCGCGCGAAAGAATTACGTCAATATCTCCAAGGTCAAGGTCACACTTTGAGGTCAAAGGTCAAAAATGGCCATAAATGAGCTTGTCCGGGCCATAACTATGTCGTTCATCAAGGGATTTTGAAATCATTTGGCACATATGTTCACCATCATTGGACGGTGTGTCGCGCGAAAGAATTACGTCAATATCTCCAAGGTCAAGGTCACACTTTGAGGTCAAAGGTCAAAAATGGCCATAAATGAGCTTGTCCGGGCCATAACTATGTCGTTCATCAAGGGATTTTGAAATCATTTGGCACATATGTTCACCATCATTGGACGGTGTGTCGCGCGAAAGAATTACGTCAATATCTCCAAGGTCAAGGTCACACTTTGAGGTCAAAGGTCAAAAATGGCCATAAATGAGCTTGTCCGGGCCATAACTATGTCGTTCATCAAGGGATTTTGAAATCATTTGGCACATATGTTCACCATCATTGGACGGTGTGTCGCGCGAAAGAATTACGTCAATATCTCCAAGGTCAAGGTCACACTTTGAGGTCAAAGGTCAAAAATGGCCATAAATGAGCTTGTCCGGGCCATAACTATGTCGTTCATCAAGGGATTTTGAAATCATTTGGCACATATGTTCACCATCATTGGACGGTGTGTCGCGCGAAAGAATTACGTCAATATCTCCAAGGTCAAGGTCACACTTTGAGGTCAAAGGTCAAAAATGGCCATAAATGAGCTTGTCCGGGCCATAACTATGTCGTTCATCAAGGGATTTTGAAATCATTTGGCACATATGTTCACCATCATTGGACGGTGTGTCGCGCGAAAGAATTACGTCAATATCTCCAAGGTCAAGGTCACACTTTGAGGTCAAAGGTCAAAAATGGCCATAAATGAGCTTGTCCGGGCCATAACTATGTCGTTCATCAAGGGATTTTGAAATCATTTGGCACATATGTTCACCATCATTGGACGGTGTGTCGCGCGAAAGAATTACGTCAATATCTCCAAGGTCAAGGTCACACTTTGAGGTCAAAGGTCAAAAATGGCCATAAATGAGCTTGTCCGGGCCATAACTATGTCGTTCATCAAGGGATTTTGAAATCATTTGGCACATATGTTCACCATCATTGGACGGTGTGTCGCGCGAAAGAATTACGTCAATATCTCCAAGGTCAAGGTCACACTTTGAGGTCAAAGGTCAAAAATGGCCATAAATGAGCTTGTCCGGGCCATAACTATGTCGTTCATCAAGGGATTTTGAAATCATTTGGCACATATGTTCACCATCATTGGACGGTGTGTCGCGCGAAAGAATTACGTCAATATCTCCAAGGTCAAGGTCACACTTTGAGGTCAAAGGTCAAAAATGGCCATAAATGAGCTTGTCCGGGCCATAACTATGTCGTTCATCAAGGGATTTTGAAATCATTTGGCACATATGTTCACCATCATTGGACGGTGTGTCGCGCGAAAGAATTACGTCAATATCTCCAAGGTCAAGGTCACACTTTGAGGTCAAAGGTCAAAAATGGCCATAAATGAGCTTGTCCGGGCCATAACTATGTCGTTCATCAAGGGATTTTGAAATCATTTGGCACATATGTTCACCATCATTGGACGGTGTGTCGCGCGAAAGAATTACGTCAATATCTCCAAGGTCAAGGTCACACTTTGAGGTCAAAGGTCAAAAATGGCCATAAATGAGCTTGTCCGGGCCATAACTATGTCGTTCATCAAGGGATTTTGAAATCATTTGGCACATATGTTCACCATCATTGGACGGTGTGTCGCGCGAAAGAATTACGTCAATATCTCCAAGGTCAAGGTCACACTTTGAGGTCAAAGGTCAAAAATGGCCATAAATGAGCTTGTCCGGGCCATAACTATGTCGTTCATCAAGGGATTTTGAAATCATTTGGCNAGTTATGTCATGATCAATTAATCAAATCAAATTTATCAAAATTAGGAAGGGGGTTTATTCCGCCTGTCTGAAAACTGGAAGGGGGTTTGTTCTGCTATGGAAGGGTGTTTCTTCCGCGTATGCAAAATGTGAAAGGGGGTTTCTTCCGCTATGCCGTTTTTAGGGAAGGGTGTTTCTTCCGAAAGGGGTTTATTCCGGTAATCTAAAAATATGACTCTGAAACCTCTCTGCATACTGGCAGCCATATCCACTTGCATAAGAACATTTTTTAACAGGGGATGTCATTGGCTTTCGTTTCCCAATCTTACAATCAAAATCAGTCTTTGAAAATGTTTTCATATTTTTTGTTGATTCTTTTGTGTCTTTCTGAAGATTATCGAAAAATGAATTACTTTCACAAAATTTCAGTGATAAATAAATTGAAATGGCAATTACTTCAAACAACCGTTGATATAAATCAGAAAACAATTCCAGTTGTGGAGCGGTTAAGGAAGATCGTTAACTACAGATGCCGTGGTAAAGTTGGTTAATTGAACTTTATTTGATTACAATATTAAAGTGCAGGCCATATTGCAAAACAAAAAAACATTGAGCAAAAAAAGAAAGATTGCAACACTTGTCACATCAGGAAACAAAATAAACAGCATTACGGAATTAAACACTATTAATACTGTTATTGTTAATGTTGCATCCTTTAATTGCTACTTTGTGAAGTTGAAAAAAGATGTTTAAAATAAATATTTTTGTAAAGTTCAATTATGTGTTTATTTCTATGTTTGTTGTAAGAGGTTTGTCACACAATTATACGCATTTTGTTGTCCAAAATCAGTCTACAAATTTTACTCCCCACGTGTCACCTCAATCACACCCGTTTTAATAGTATAAGCCCCCTTAAATTGGTGCAAAAAGGTACTATGTGACATTGAAATTGGAAGGCAATTGGTTCCTTTTTGCACCAATGGGACAATATGTTGTTTTTTTAATGTTATTAAATTGTTCGTTCTCAGTAAAACACAAATGCCATTTCATTTTGTTGACATTGATACAAAAAGAAGTCTGTATGGCACAGAACCTTAAAGGAATGGTTGTATCATAATAAGCATACTGTTTTCATGCCCTATATGAGCCTGGCTCTGTGAAAAGAGGGTTTAATGCATGAGCGTAAAGTGTCGTCCCAGATTAGCCTGTTCAGTCCGCACAGGCAAATCAGGGACAACACTTAACGCTTTTATGATATATTCGTTTAAAGAAAGGCTCTTCTTAGCAAAAATCCAGTTTAGGCGGAAAGTGTTGTCCCTGATTAGCCTGTGCGGACTAATCTGGGACGACACTTTACGCACATGTATTAAACCCCCTTTTCACAGAGTGAGGCTCATATCTTGGTATCATCAGCACCCATAAGTCTTCAGGTACTGACATGTGTCATTGTGTATTACGATTTCCAGATGAGCCGAGGTGGCAGGCACCTATCTATTGTATTGTAAACAAGTGGTTGTGGGCCACTGTAGGTAGCCCCCCAGTTTGGCTCTTATGTGATACCTACATGTAGTGTGATTTATTTGCTAGAATCTCAGGCCTGGAGTGCCTTGAAGTCTTGTATAGACAAGGATCTAGTGGCCGGTTGCCCATATAGACAAGGAAATAGTGGGTGGTAGCACATATTACGTCCCATTGGTGCAAAAAGGTACCATGTGACATTTAAATTCAATGTTACATGTTACCTTTTTGCACTAATGAGGCACATTTATTAATCTAGAGTTAATGGCTCTTTAAAGTGCAATGATTGTGTCTAAGGCAGTGGTTAAATAAGATACACAGTACAACAGTTCCTGTACTACTGTTTTGTAAACATGTTGTAATGTGTTTGAGCCTTTGACTGCACCATTAATCAAGTTTTGCATAAACAGACATGAAAGGCAGTCTTATTACATCAGCATACAATATTTAACTTCTTTCAGAACCTGAAAATAAACTTCTGAAGCCGTTTCGGACATCCAAAGTTTGACAAATCATATTCACTCTACCGAGTTAGACTTCATTGGGAGTCAAATCAAATCAAATCAATATTTATTTATTGTCGGTATGATATAAAAAACATAATAACATAAGCTATGAATAGCTTTTGACCGACAGATTACAATCATAACAGTATAAAATAAGCATAAGAACACAAAGTTAAGAAATTACATGGACATGCAAATTATAAGTTAATTTATAAAAAAAACACGATGTAGATGGGAGTGTAAATGTCTTGAGCTCAAAATGGCCAGCATGCTATAATTGGAGCAGCGTAGATGTAAAAAAAAAAGAAAAAAAAGGTGAAAATTGTATATTTGACAGAAACGATTGCATCAGTGTACTTAGACAATAACATAGGGTAGAGCTGGGTCTGACATCTGTTATCAGCCCTCGAACCATATAAGGGCCGTTGTATGTTGTAGAGCTGATTATAGACTTCCAGCCCAGCTCTGGTGTATGTTATCATTTATAATACATATATAATCCTATTTTTTTCATCCACAATTTTGATCTCTTTCAAAACAAGCATTCAATATTTTAATTTTCATTCAAATAATTGTGCAGACTGCACAGGCTAATCTGGAAAGATACTTAAGGCACATGTATTATGTGTATTTTTTTGCGAGTGTGGCTCTTAGGTAAATCCACTGTAGACGGAAAGTGTCTGCCCAGATTAACCTGTGGGGACTGCTTTGGCAGACCTTTAGATTAATGCAGTCATTTCTGTCAAAATGTGTACAGAAATTGTATAGAGAAGTATGTGTATGTATGACCAACTTACTGATGTTAGACTGAGTCATTTCTGTCTGACAAGGAATTGATATATATATTACATAGAGGATATTTGTAGGTTTCGGTAGATATTCGATTTTAATTCACAAATGAATACAGAAATTAATAATTTCATGAGTGCTGCTGCCATGAGTAAAAATATTTATTTTCTATGATCAGAAGTGAGTAAAAAATTAATAATTTACCAAAATCCATCACATATTCGTTTTATTTTATGCTTTTTTCACTCTTTATTGAAATTTCAAAGGAGTTTAACAGAAAGATTTCGCTCGAAAAAAAAATAAAAAAAATGAAGACATTTCGCTGTAAAACACTGAACATTATCTACAATTTTCAGTTGTTTTTTTTACTGTTCAAAAAAGATTTTCTTCTAAACCACAGAAAAGCATTCAATACGATGTGTTACTTTGCTGATTGAATAAGACAGTGCTGGCCATTTTGTTCTTTCATAAGACAGCAACTTGAAAAATTTGCAAAGAAATTTAACTATATTAAAACAAAACAAGAAAAAGGATTTGTCTATCTTTTAATAGTTTTTGGGTACTAAAATAAGTCTTTACTGATGCCCACCTCATGATAGTGAAAATGTCTTGTAGAATGAATACTAAAATTAACTGACAGTACCACATGTTTCTTTACACAGAAAAATAACAAACAATGTTGGTCCATTGATGTAAGCAAAAGGAGTTGTATATGTGAAAACCTTGAAAAGTTTGATGGGCTGCCAACCTGTCTTGTATGTTCAGTTACCCCTATAGTTCTCGGAGATAGCTATTTAATGATCATGGATGATAGAGTGTGGGATACCCAGATACTGTATATATATATATCAGTTATGGGTTCTTAATACTCTACAAGGGATGCCGCTAATATGCTTCTGTCTGTTGTTCCAGTCAAGAAAGGAACAAAAACGGCTAATATTAAACTGATAACTGGCCAAAAAGACCAGCTTATATTTATATTATATGTGTGTTTGGATTTGATTCACACCGTGGGATGATGATGCATTGTTAATCCTTGTTAAATTACTGGCACCTGCTCTGTGGTTTCTGAGAACCCCCATCTGGATAGGATATGAGGGATTTCATGGAATATTGTGCAGTTTTACAGTGTTGTGGTAGATGGTAATTGAGGTAATTAGAATGTAATGGTTTCACTGTCAAGTGCCAAGGAGAAGTTTCTACCCGGTGATTATGTTTTATATGAGAGTATAATGATTTGTTGATGAAATGATGAGGATTTAAATGTGCATCAATGACGATTTTTTCTCTTACTATATTTTGAGTCAGTTGTTTTCTTGTTGTGCTGATTTATTCATCATAAGAAGTTTAAAGATCAATTGCACGTTATAACTGGGGAAATTACTTAATATTAAAAACGTTCTGTAAATAAAAAGAAACGGTTGTGTATTTAAAGTTCTGCAATATGAATGTAATAACACATTTAAATTAAGCAAAATGCTTTACTAAATGGTTGGACCATCCTCCATGGATTAACACTTTACTTTATATTAAAACTGGTCGCAGTATTGGACCTCAGTAATTGTAAACAACAAAAGCTACTCTGAATATTACATCACTGGGAAAAACTGGTTGGCAGGGTAATGGAGAGACGAAGTGCAACCCCAAGCACAAGCCGCAGGCTCAGTTTACCCAGAATGCCCAGTTTGCCGAACCTTAGTCTCTCTGGACTGAAAGAGAGGCTCTCTCCGAGAAACAAAAAGAAACGGTTCGTTGTTGTTATTTACGTATGAAGTTTTTTGTGAAATTTTCATTTGTTTCAGATTTTGTATAGTGTTGTCAATTTGAACGATATGGATTATTTTGTAATTGTTTCATTAATTGGTTTTTGCTCAGTTAGTGAAGGTTATTTGTTTTAAATGCATTATTCAATTTATGGTCATAGAATTTTGCATTATCATTGTATCACGTGTCTGTAGTTCCAAATGGGCCTAGTGTAGACTTTGCAAGATGTTAAAAGCAATTGGGCCCGAAATAGTTCCCATTGATCAGTTCATATTGCTCACCTACGCATTTATATTCAGAATAATTTCTATATAGAATATTTAAAATGTGCATATGTATTTTTAGGTATGTGAAAATGATGGATAGTTCATAATCAACTCATATTGTGATAAAAGATTTGTTTACATGGTACCTAAACATATCAGGAAGGAATTACTCACCATGCAAAACCTAAGAATTTAAAACATATTTTCTATAATTGATAAGACGTAGGGAATTTTGACTCTGTGTGAATAAATGGACTTGTCCTGTCCACACTTCACTTGTATTTATTTTTAAATGCCATTTTTTTTTTTTTTTGTTTTTTAATTAATACTTTTTCTATTTAGAAAAGTCAAAAATAAGTAATAGCAAAAAAAAAGTTGACAAAAATAGTGAGCCTCCCGCGGGAATCGGACCCAGGACTTTATGATGCTAAAGCTTATGCTTTACCTCTACACCACTGAGGCATTTGGTATTGTGAAGTAGATATTAGAACAAATATCTTGTTTTGATTTTGACCAAATTATTGTAGTTTTACGCACATACTTGGAGACTGTTTGGGGTAAAAGAAATGTACGAAAGGTGATATTACACGAAGTTCATTACAGGTCTAAAACGTCAAACGAAAATTTGCCAAGTTGTTCCATTTGCGTTGTCAAATACAAAGTATAACATAAGAAAAGTTTATTATTGTTATAACAACAGAAAAATAATGACATGAGTAACATTTAATGGTTTTGCAGACCTCATCATCAGTCATGTCTCTGGTAAACTAGTTGGAACGTGCTTGGCAACCGTGAACCCATCTGTGAAAGGCATCACAGCGTGGCATGCATGAAAGATGTTCATAAGTGAGCAACATTGATAAGGGGTCATGGGTACAAACCCTTTTCTAGAAATGAGTGCCTGTTATCATATGAAACAATTATTGAAAAACAACTAGCTTTTGAATGTGTGAAGAGATAATAATCTGCAAAACTTGAATTTATGGTATCTTAGTCATAGTAATGGCTAATACATTGAGGCGGCTATATAGTTTATGTTGTACTTTTGATGGTAATATAATTATGGTGATAATACTTTTGTAAACTTGACAGGATTTGAAGTTTTTCCTGAGTGATGGNTTTTTTTTTTTTTTTGTTTTTTAATTAATACTTTTTCTATTTAGAAAAGTCAAAAATAAGTAATAGCAAAAAAAAAGTTGACAAAAATAGTGAGCCTCCCGCGGGAATCGGACCCAGGACTTTATGATGCTAAAGCTTATGCTTTACCTCTACACCACTGAGGCATTTGGTATTGTGAAGTAGATATTAGAACAAATATCTTGTTTTGATTTTGACCAAATTATCGTAGTTTTACGCACATACTTGGAGACTGTTTGGGGTAAAAGAAATGTACGAAAGGTGATATTACACGAAGTTCATTACAGGTCTAAAACGTCAAACGAAAATTTGCCAAGTTGTTCCATTTGCGTTGTCAAATACAAAGTATAACATAAGAAAAGTTTATTATTGTTATAACAACAGAAAAATAATGACATGAGTAACATTTAATGGTTTTGCAGACCTCATCATCAGTCATGTCTCTGGTAAACTAGTTGGAACGTGCTTGGCAACCGTGAACCCATCTGTGAAAGGCATCACAGCGTGGCATGCATGAAAGATGTTCATAAGTGAGCAACATTGATAAGGGGTCATGGGTACAAACCCTTTTCTAGAAATGAGTGCCTGTTATCATATGAAACAATTATTGAAAAACAACTAGCTTTTGAATGTGTGAAGAGATAATAATCTGCAAAACTTGAATTTATGGTATCTTAGTCATAGTAATGGCTAATACATTGAGGCGGCTATATAGTTTATGTTGTACTTTTGATGGTAATATAATTATGGTGATAATACTTTTGTAAACTTGACAGGATTTGAAGTTTTTCCTGAGTGATGGACTGATCTGTTTGACAAGCATGAACTACTGTTGTGAAAGTATTTATGGGTATCACCAAGGCCAGGGGAACTAATATCAAGGTGAATTCTAAATGGTCCAATTACCACATTATTGCGTTATCATTTTGATGGAAGTGTTGAGTGCTATCCTGGAGGGAGCTGTTTGAAGTGTGAGGTCTTCAGAACATGGTTGCAATGATTTGTAATCAAATTGACAGCTCTTGGTTATATTGATGCAATCATATCTGAATAGAAATAAAACTGTCAATTACGAAGTGCAGAAAGATCTCGTTCACACCCACCTACATGCTTTCTGTGAAAGATGTGTACAACAGCCCCAACGAAAGCTGTCAATGAAGAAGTGTCAAATCACAAATAAAGACATGTTTGCATATTTTGTTCAAACATTTTAATTTTTATCAAAACTGCTTCCCATGTCATACCTATCATTACCTGCTATTAGTTGTTTCCACCACGGCACTTTCAGTCTGTAAGATTATAGGGTGTAGTATTCTGGAATGAAAAAAGGCAGCTTAAATGATTATTTACGATTATGCAATGAATTATTCGCAAGTCATTGCCCGGATATTGTTATGCCCCCGAAGGTAGGCATATAGTGATCGCACTGTCCGTCTGCTGTCCGTCTGGCTGTCTGTCTGAAATTCTGTCAAACTTTGCGATAAGGTTTTGAAAAATATGGAAAATCACTTTTCGTTTAGGTTTAGAAAAATGTGGAAAAAGGGGACATATGTCATCCTTTGGTGACAAGCCTTGTTTTATCAATGTATAACGTGCACCAACTTTTTAAATTGAAACTTGGAGGTAATAAACTGTGCGTTTTACATGGTTTTCTTTGGTATATTTTACATAACTGTTTGATGTGTACAATACTTCACATGACTGTTCGATGTGTACAATGTTTCACATGTCTGTTCTCCATGCACTACATTTCACATGACTGTTTGCTGTGTACTTTATTTCACATGACTGTTTAATGTGTACTTTATTTCACATGACTGTAAAATGTTTACTATATTTCACATGACTGTTAAATGTGTACTATATTTCACATGACTGTTAAATGTGTACTATATTTCACATGACTGTTTGATGTGCACTATATTTCACATGACTGTTTAATGTGTACCATATTTCACATGACTGTTAAATGTATACTATATTTCACATGACTGTTTAATGTTTACTATATTTCACATGACTGTTTAATGTGTACTATATTTCACATGACTGTTAAATGTGTACTATATTCAGATGACTGTTTAATGTGTACTATATTTCACATGACTGTTTGATGTGCACTATATTTCACATGACCGTAACAATGTGTACTATATTTCACATGACTGTTTAATGTGTACTATATTTCACATGACTGTTTGATGTGCACTTTATTTCACATGACAGTTTAATGTGTACTATATTTCAGTTTAAAGTGTACTTTATTTCACATGACTGTTTGATGTGCACTATATTTCACATGACTGTTTAATGTGTACTATATTTCACATGACTGTTTTATGTGCACTATATTTCACATGACTGTTTAATATGTACAATATTTCACATGACTGTTTGAAGTGTACTATATTTCACATGACTGTTTAATGTGTACTATATTTCACATGACTGTTAAATGTGTACTATATTTCACATGACTGTTTGATGTGTACTATATTTCACATGACTGTTTAATGTGTACAATATTTCACATGACTGTTGCTGTTTTTCAGGCTGCTGTTGCAGGGAGGTATGAACATCAACCGGGTCACTCTGCAGGGCACATGTCTGCACGAAGCGGCGCTCTTTGGAAAAACTGATGTCGTCAAGTTACTTCTGGATGTAAGTACATGCGAAGATATGCATGCCCATGAGGCTTAGTCTCAACTGATTCATTATTGTGTTAAACCTTTTTGCCTCCGTCAACTAGAGTGATACAAGTATTTGGTCAAAATTTAATGTTTTTGTGGAAAAAAAAGATTGTAACATTTCTGCCTTTTTTCTTTTTTCTTTTAGAGGGCGAGTAGTGTTATTTTTTTAATAAGAAGAAAAACATTGTAGAACTGGGCGTTTTCTACACTTCTTCTCCTTCATTATTTTTCTGGATACTGAAAACGATGATTGACACATCTGTATTTATTTTGACAGTCTGGTAAAGTAATAACTTGCAGATTGATTCACATTGTAATCTCTGATGTTGTGACATTTTTTTAGCAAAATCTTACATTTCTGTTCCTGCAGGCTTGTGATTTTCATTTTGCAAAAAACATATTAAGATATCTTGAGCATAATCAGTGAGATATAGTCTGAAATGTTGCAGGTCCCCATCCATTTCAAATAATTTTATGTGTTGATAGCACTGGTCAGTGTCCTTTTTATACACTCTCCACTAATCTTTGGTAATTGGAAAAGCTAAAGATGTCTCTTTTTTGTTATTTTTCTTGGGGTAACTTTGGGGGCTTGAGTTCATTGCACGTTGGGTTCATTATTAGCTGACAGATTTATGTTGACTTTATCTCCAAGAAACCTTTAATTGATGTTAAGCATATACTAGCAGATTATTTCCATTTCGCTTATGTTTACTTTTGGTAGGCTTCCAGTTCAGGGTCAGTTTATTGCAGTAGCTTATCTTGGCATAAAAAATGAAATTTGTTTTGATTTTGGGCTTATAATAGAATGAACGTTGCAGTAGCATTTGTTTTGATTTTGGGCTTATAATAGAATGAACGTTGCAGTAGCAGTTATCATCATTGTATATATTCTTATAAAATTGGATATAATACCTAGTTTGTTGGTTAGAACGAGTGAATATTAACATTGATCATTTGAAAAATTACATAAGTTAATAAATGAACAAGTCATCTAGATCTTGGTTATTTCATATTAAAAGTTAATGAACAACCTTTGAAATAATGTGCTGAACTTCAGGCTAGGGGAAGTAACCTCTGTAAGGATGTTAGCAATACTCAGTACTGTGTTCTCTCCCTTTTATTTTAATAAGCATAATATAATTGGAGCCTGCTTTTTACCTGGATGTTGTATTAATGATTTGAATCAATATTGGATGATATCATCACTCATTTTAACACATTGACAGGCTGATTGATATCAGATGTCTGCATGAAAATGAATTAACACAATTACTTTTGCAGACCATGATTTCTTGAACTTTCTGTGGAGTTTGATTTATCAATATGAGGCATACAACTGTTACTGAACATGAAACCTTTATTTTCTTTGAGTCATTGATGTTATAAAAATGTCATCAATATCATACGCACATTTTTTTTCATGCATGTTGATTATATGAGTCACGTTCTGAGAAAACTGGGCATAATGCATGTGCAGAAAGTGTTGTCCCAGATTAGCCTGTGCAGTCTGCACAGGCTTATCAGGGACGCCACTTCCCCCTTTTATGACATTTTTCGTTTTAAGGAAGTCTCTGCGTAGCAAAAATCCAGATAAGGCGGAGAGTGTCGTCCCTGATAAGCCTGTGCCGACTGCACAGGCTAATCTGGGATGACACTTAACGCACATGCAATATGCCCAGTTTTCTCATTACCGGACTCGTATGACTCAGTTGTTGCACTCTTCGATGCAATGTTTACCTCCGTTCCTTACCCACCCTTACTTTTACGATTCTGCAGAGTGCAACAATTTTGGCACATGTTAAATATGAAGTGTGAAAAGTTTCTATATCTGTAAAGGCAATTAACAATGGGAATTTTGGGCTTTAAATAGATGTTTTGGCTTATAACGAGAACACTGTTATAGTTTTTGAACCAAAAATGTGCAAAAATCTGTTTAAAAATGGAAGCTGTTTTATGCCGGAAGGATTTCTATTAGTTACCGAAAATGACAGTTAGCTCTCACAAAGAAATTTGAAATGCAGTGTCATTAAATGTTAACTACATATTTATTTTCCTAGGAATGTCGGTTGCAATGGTTACAACATGGTATTGCTTGAGCGTCACACAATTTTTATGCCCCCAGTAGGGTGGCATATAGTGATCGCACTGTCCCTCCGTCTGTCTGTCCTTCTGAAATTCCGTCATACTTGCGTTTAGGTTTTGAAAAATGGACATAACTTTTGCAATATTGATCATAGCAACTTGATATTTGGCATGCATATGTATCTCATGGAGCTGCACATTTTGAGTGGTGAAAGGTCAAGGTCATCCTTCAAGGTCAAAGGTCAACAAAAAAATCAAAGCGGCGCAATAGGGGGCATTGTGTTTCTGACAAACACATCTCTTGTTTGAGTTTATATTTCATATTATTTTATTTGTGAGCTATAATGGCAAAGAGTAACCTGTTTCGGTGAATTAATTTGTGTGATATAATCCAAGAAAAAAAATGCTAACCGCTATTTTAGTTAACACACATCAATAATTAGCTTTAGGATAATTTGTGAATTAAGATACATTGTGAAACAGCATAGCAACTGATTTTTATAATGTTATTTATATGTTTGTGATAATTTATGTCTTAAGCAATAGTGCATCATTCTGAAAGACAGCAATTATTTTGACATTACTAAATATTTGCATTCGTTTAATAAGAATGGTATAGCCTCCACAAATTTGAATGTTTGCTCTTAGTACTGGTTCCACCTAGGATAAAGATGGCTTTCTATGTTAACCATTTGTGATTTGATGATAATTATCTGTTTAGTTTAGAATTCTTGGCATTTTCCAATTTCCACTGATGCACCCAGGAATCACCTGGTGCAGCTGTACCCATGAGTTTTACATTGCCGCCTGGGTACTGATGGTTTTCACAGCTGAGGGAATTCGGCAGAAATTGTNCCCTTGTTGCACTCTTCGATGCAATGTTTACCTCCGTTCCGTACCCACCCTTGTTGCACTCTTCGATGCAATGTTTACCTCCGTTCCGTACCCACCCTTGTTGCACTCTTCGATGCAATGTTTACCTCCGTTCCGTACCCACCCTTGTTGCACTCTTCGATGCAATGTTTACCTCCGTTCCTTACCCACCCTTGTTGCACTCTTCGATGCAATGTTTACCTCCGTTCCGTACCCACCCTTACTTTTACAATTCTGCAGAGTGCAACAATTTTGGCACATGTTAAATATGAAGTGTGAAAAGTTTCTATATCTGTAAAGGCAATTAACAATGGGAATTTTGGGCTTTAAATAGATGTTTTGGCTTATTACGAGAACGCTGTTATAGTTTTTGAACCAAAAATGTGCCAAAATCTGTTTAAAAATGGAAGCTGTTTTATGCCGGAAGGATTTCTATTAGTTACCAAAAATGACAGTTAGCTCTCACAAAGAAATTTGAAATACAGTGCCATTAAATGTTAACTACATATTTATTTTCCTAGGAATGTCGGTTGCAATGGTTACAACATGGTATTGCTTGAGCGTCACACAATTTTTATGCCCCCGGTAGGTTGGCATATAGTGATTGCACTGTCCCTCTGTCCGTCCGTCTGTCTGTCCTTCTGAAATTCCGTCATACTTGCGTTTAGGTTTCGAAAAATGGCCATAACTTTTGCAATATTGATCATAGCAACTTGATATTTGGCATGCATGTGTATCTCATGGAGCTGCACATTTTGAGTTGTGAAAGGTCAAGGTCATCCTTCAAGGTCAAAGGTAAAAAAAAAATCAAAGCGGCGCAATAGGGGGCATTGTGTTTCTGACAAACACATCTCTTGTTTGAGTTTATATTTCCTATTATTTTATCTGTGAGCTATAATGGCAAAGAGTAACCTGTTTTCGGTGAATTAATTTGTGGGATATAATCCAGAAAAAAAATGCTTACCGCTATTTTAGTTCACACACATCAATAATTAGCTTTAGGATAATTTGTGAATTAAGATACATTGTGAAACAGCATAGCAACTGATTTTTATTATGTTATTTATATGTTTGTGATAATTTATGTCTTTAGCAATAGTGCATCTGAAAGACAGCAATTATTTTGACATTACTAAATATTTGCATTCGTTTAATAAGAATGGTATAGCCTCCACAAATTTGAATGTTTGCTCTTAGTACTGGTTCCACCTAGGATAAAGATGGCTTTCTATGTTTACCATTTGTGAGTTGATGATAATTATCTGTTTAGTTTAGAATTCTTGGCATTTTCCAAATTTCCACTGATGCACCCAGGAATCACCTGGTGCAGCTGTACCCATGAGTTTTACATTGCCGCCTGGGTACTGATGGTTTTCACAGCTGAGGGAATTCGGCAGAAATTGTAAACCTGCCACATGGATCACTTTAAGTAAGCAGGGTCCACTAGTCTAGGCATTCCCTAAGTCCAGCCCTGGAATAAAAGAAATCTTAAGTTATTTAAAAAATTGTTAAATAAAAACTGCCAGATAATCATGAATAAATCATATGAAAATTCAGTTGGGTGTTGTTTAGCTAACCTGAGCGCGAAATGCTCAT
>VMBQ01012423.1:0-18755 GCA_007657795.1 Dreissena rostriformis | reverse complement strand
AGGCGAAATATATCAGAAAAGAGTGAAACTTGTTCATTATCAAAACAGTTTGCGTTCCTTGCGTTGTGACTGTCGACTTTGATAAAATGCACGTAATAAAATGAACAAACAAACTAAATGTTGATTCTAAAATTATATCAACGTATTATCCCTAATTTTGGCACACCATATCTTCAGTATATCTTTTCCAGTCGGTTGTACTACGCGTTTACGTTATTGTGTGCTCACTATACTTTGATCGTTTTAAGATAAAAAACGTACGAGATACCAAATACATGAAATATGCATCCAAAAACAATACATTATACGTTTATTGGATTTCCTAAATAGGATCACTTAGAACAAACACAAAATACATGATTTCTTTACGAGCATGTATTCGTAATACAATTTCATATAATTGAATTCCGTAGAAGGAATCGAGCAAGAGACGCTAGCGGAATGTATTGGAGGAAGGATTAAGAGGCATTATTGTTTGCAAAACACAATTGACATACGATATGTTTTCACAATAGCGGTTTCATTAAGTATGAAGTTTGGTTTTTATAAATGATAATTACTTTCTTGTAAGATGTGGGGTACTTTGTCTATATTCATAACACAGAATGGATATAACATTAATAGTATTGTTAGAAGTGTTTTTGTATAGAGATAATACTTGTAAGGTAATGTTGAATTATGTAAATGCTGTCATTGGTGTTGCACTATGTTACCTTAATATTTGTCATTATTGTAAATCGGACATTAAATTATGCGAATTAATATAAACAATACCATATACAATCGTATGGTATGTTTCGAAACGAATACATATACTTGCATAATGAAACATTCGTTCGTTATGACGTAGATTTATGTTAACAATATGCATAAGCAGACACAGAGCGTCAATGACTGTATAAAGCAAAAGACACTGTGCTATTCGGACCTATTATTACCGTGTCATTATCTGTGAGAAATACGTATTTTATCATGTATGAATCTAGTGCATTGCAAGTTATGAAACAGGCAGTATTAACCATGAATTGTATGCAACACTACCGTATAATGTCTAGACGAGGCTTCGAAAGAGCAGAGAGTATAGACATGTTGTCTTAAAATTTCCTTTAACAACGACATAAGCCTAGCTGCTACATATGTACATGGGTTTTGTCATGGAATCTTAAAAGACTGTCGGAATCATACAGAGACTACCGAAACATTATTATAATTATTATACCGTCACTTTCCGAACCATCATTTAGACGATACTTATTTTAGACGAAACATGCGATGGAGCGCATAGTGGCTTCTCTGATGAGTATATGCGGACTGTTGTGTTCGATGTGCCAAACGATTGAGTGGTTAGTAGGTTTCATTATTCTGTTGGGCAAATGTCATGTCTCTTTCAAAGCCATGTCGTTTTTCTGAAACATGTGGTCTAATATCTCATAACCATGTCTTACAGTTTCATAATTAAATCTTCTTATGGAATAAAGGTAAATGTTACGTGTATGCTTTGCACTTTTCTATGTGATGCATCTCAATAAATGCTTTAATTTTATGTCACGTAAGCTGTTATTAAATGACCAATAAGGCAGACATACAATAAACATATACTATTAAATAACCACATCTTTATTGAATGCAAAGATAAAGATATTTTATTTGTCTTTAGTAATCTAAAAACGAGTAGGGTTTTATTGGATATCTTCTCAAAACAAATCGTTTTCAAGCCCAATACAATACAGCATGAGTCAACCAGCAATAGTGTATATAAACTAAATTCGACAATAAGTTATCACATTCATCGTTAGAGAAAAAGAGGATATTACCCGTGTTGCACCAATGTGTAGTTTAGATGTGTTCAATACAATCGTTCCGTTCTAAAAAAACACAACAGTATTGATTTTAATTTGATGTACGTCTTGTGTACGTCTTTGTAACCTTGCAAACTGTTTGTATGAAAAATACGTATTGAAAAATGGGTTCATTAAACATTAAATACGTGCATACCTGTCTACATTAATGTTTAACTATTTAATTACAAACCTACAGATGCTCAATTGTGTAGCCAATACATGTTCGTCATTGGCTGTTAGTTACACAATCGTTTTGTATAAATGAATTTATGTTATAAAATGCAGTAATAATCCCACACTCAGTTCAATTAACAGTTGGTACCCAACATTCCTTGAGCAAATGTGAGTGTATACCAAACGCTCAGCTGAAATTAAACTGAATCAATATAATTTGATTAATCTATTGTGTTTTTTTCAACAAGTGAAGAAATCGTGATATATAGTTTTCATTAGAAACGTGTGAGACCTTAGCGATGAGTGTTCCGATAGCGGTACCACGTCTCCAATACTTATCGGCAATCCAAATTGCGCCACCTTACTCGTCTGGTATTTATTTTGAATGTATGTGGTTATAAACACTAAGTGCTTTTGCATTGATAATTCCTAGATAATGACCTCAGAATCGTTTATTTTGATTTATACATATGTTTACTATATACTGAATGTGTTTTGTGTTTCATTATTTAGTTCATTTCCATAAATAAAGTACCGCGTCGTACAATAAGGTTTTTTTCTTCTCTTAGTGCAGCTGAAGTTTCGATTTTTGTGTATTGAATAAAAAAATGTATTTAAATAAAAACAAATTACATTTTAACACTATGCTATTATATCTTTTACACGGTATGTAAGGTAAGCCACGCTCGTAGACATCGGTTGACAATTTAATCCGTATTCGCCCCATGAATAATTGTCATGTATCACAACGGAAACGCCATTAGGATTTTATTTTTCTGAAAAGGTGCCTACGAAATCAGACGTAAGCATGCCACAACTAGGTGTGATGTTGGACTTAATTGGGCGAAGTCAATAAATGCAAATTGTGAATGCTGGTTAAAGAAAGTATATCAATTGTATTGTGTTACCGGTTTTGCAATTTTTCTGTTGATGACATTTAACGATATATAATGGTTTGCACAAGTCAACAATCGTTTGTGTTCATTCCTTGAAACAACAACGCTGACATGTTAATGTATGTAAGGTTTTTGATAAATAACGCACATAACTCACATAAGTTCATAAGCATATGTATTTATGATGAAAACAATTAACTTCGCGTTAGTAGTTGAATGAATGAATAATAGATGTTAATGCTAACGAAAATAGTATACTCTAGCGAGTGTGAAATTGTAAGGTCTTATCACTTTGGAATGTTGTCAATGCTTTTCCAATTTATTATCATTAATTGAATAACTGCCTCCTCAGTGTAAAACTCTTCCTGTTAAAAAAGGGCACCAAACGATGTTTCTTTATAATTAAGCGACAACGTTGCACAAATTTAACCCATCGTATTTCCGACACATGTTGTAATAATATGTCATTGAATGTATGGCGGTACTGTTCCCGAAAATGCACGAGGTTAAAGGTAATCTCCATAATTTTATGTTATCGTCTTATAAAGCATGTGCATATTTAATGTGTGGTTATACTATGTCACAAAACTGTTCTATGTGACCACTTAGGCAATGAGCATACGATCTTGCGCTATAATTGAATTCTTGTCTATTCTAATCTTTCCCTAACTCTGATTAAAGTAGAGCAGTTGACAGTTACTGACATCATAATTTATACTTAAAACTGGTTATCAAGCTTATCAAGGAAAATGTGAGTTGATTTTACTGAACTTCTGCTTAATAAGTCAAGGATTATTTCTAATGCAAACAAAATTACATTATTTTGTTAGACAGGTTAGTTCTTGAGTTACGAAAGTGGGGGGTTACGGAAAAGCAAGCACGTATATTTGAGGCTTTTGCAGTTTTGTCTGAGATGTTACAAAAAAAGTGTTTCTTAAGGAGCGATGTTTGTATATATTGTTTTCGCTCGTCATAACGTTCTCACCTGTTTAAAAAAAATGGAAATATTATAATATTTTACTTACTAATACGCAGCTTTATCAGACGCACGCTTTTTACATAGAGTTGAGAACACCAATCAGTTAATTATGAGATTGGATGACATGTGATTTACGAGCAATACAAAAGCTGAAACGCATCGAAGTCACTTACATATTTGTAAATAGGCCGCTTCTAATGTGAGACTGTAGTTTTGACTAATAGACTTTGCATAACAAATATTTAGCGTACGATTCAAGTTGTATTAATTTCAAAGTGAATGTTTAAAACATATTTTAGCATTAATGAAAATGAAAAACATGCAACTAAGATTTTTTCATACCGTTCTACACAAGCATGTGTATTCTAAAATCAAATGTTCAACCCATTGTTTCAAATGTTTAACCCCTTGTTTGATACTTCGCACGTTATATCTTGGTATGATGTGCCATCGGATCGAGTAGAAAATAAAACATGTCGAAACAAAATACTCAAATAAAAAAGATGAGAACTTGAAATTGGAAGATACATGTTTTAATGAATCCCACGTATTTTCTCATTAGACTTAAATCTCAATTGCAAAACACGCCCGATTTGTCCATATTATTGTATGTGTAACTTTATTTAGTAACAAAATTGGCCGTTTATTCGCGAATAACTCGTGAAAATCTCGGTATTGAGCAAGTGGGCAAATAGCCGGTTATTGGCACACTGTGCATAAATCGGTTATTTGCAATCTTCCGGTTATATCGCACCTGTTGTCCAGTAATGGCGGATCGTCGGCACGCGTTGACGTTACGTAATTAACGACCATTGTTCAAAACAAAATGGCGTCTGAAAGGGTTTCGGAATCGCTATCGAATCGTTTACTAGATTAAGACAGAACAGAACAGAACAGAAAGTTTATTTGCGACTTAAGCATATACAGCTCATCGTCAAAAACAATAAATCAATCATAAATACATATACATACACATGCGTCAAACTAACAACAAATGTTTATGCATTTTTACACATAGATGATTTTTGTGAGAATGCAAAAAGAAAGAGAAGGCTCTTAATTGTTAAACAAAGTTAAGTAAATGATTATGATCCGTTAGTGATTGAGAAAAATAAAATATAAACATTATGCAGTTAGAAATTATTTACAAAATCACAATTCTGGGGAAAAAACTATTCTCTCATAAGACTATAAATTTTCGGCTCTAAGTTTAAATGCTTTTATACAAAAATTAGCTAGACGTATCAATACAGATTTTCTAGTCTCATTCAACAATTGTAAAAATTTAAACATACTTGGTCTTCTTCTGTAAAAAACAGGTATACATGTATTTCTAATATTATCATATAAAGGACATATAAGAACAAAATGGTACTCATCTTCAATTTCATTAAGTGAACAAAATGTACATGTTCTTTCATTTCTTGGAATGTTTTGGTGCCTACCAGTTTCTATAAATAGAACATGGGAAGACAATCTCACAGCATCATTGAAAATAATGGAGATAATTTAGCAGAACCTGATAGATATGAATTTGTCAATGCACAAAAAAACGAAAGCACAAACAAAAAAACAATATCGGACTTTCACAGGTTTAAAAGTTGGCTTGAACTTTATCTTATATCAAAATATCAAAATATAAACTTACGTGGTGGTCATCAAATTATAAATCCATATTGTTGTGAGCAGATAATTCACATTGTTACAAATACTTAAACACACCAGTTGGCCTCCTCAAATAACTGAAAAGCCGGAGTGAATTATTTAATTCCTCTTGAAGTTTCCAATTATACATTAAAAACACACAATCCGAAATACGTTTTGGATTCGTTCGATGCTTTTTTTAAATAAATATTTATCTGTTGAAATTAATTTATCACAACGTCCGAATTGTTGCCGTTAAAATCCAGAGAGTCAAGCTTAAACTGGTGTGTTTCGTCACAGAAATTACGTCATACAAGATAGATACGTCATAAATTGGGTAATCAATTTAAGGAAAATAAAAGTACGGAAAGCTGGTTCGGTAATATATTTTAGTGAAGGAACCAATATATTGATATGTAATATGAGTATTCTACTTTTATATTTTATATTTCAGTGTAAACAATGTCTAATGATCTTTGTTTGTATTAATTGAATAAATGAAGACGGACATACATATACTACCATAATTATTTCGTTTTACTTGCTTTAATTTCCATATGCACGACATGTTTATACACATGATGAACATATACAATAAACAGGTCATTATATGAAGGAAGTGTGCCTTTAGTGGTTATTGGCACACTTGGTGTTTATTTTCTCTCGGCCTAAAGCACTCGTGCAAATAACTCACCAAGAGTGCCAAAAACCACTAAAGGCACAATTTCTCTATATAATAATCTATACTTATATACAAACAGTTAATAAGCCGTTATTTAACAAATTCGCTCTAAAAAGCGCAGTCTCTGGTTGCATTATGATTATGTTTAGTATTGAGGAGTCTAAAATTGCATCTTATTATGTTAATGATTATTTGTTACGAGTATTTCAACATTTTCAACATGTTAACTCACTTGTTAACGTATTATTTACGTTATAATGTCTGAACAATACTCGGGTACGGTTGTTTTTAAATTAATCGTAAGTTTGTGAATATATTTGTGTTATATGATACATAGTTAACTATCTTCAATTATATTATTAAATTAATAAGTCTCGATTTAATATGCACTATACAATTACACTCGATTAATACGAGAAAAATTGTATGACCAATATAATTGTTTAATATTGAATTAATCAAATAGCAGGCATGCTTTTGAGTTTGAAAATACTTACAAAAAATATGCGAAAATAAAGACCAACCAGGTATCGACCAAGTCCAAACAACGTTTCAATTCCCATAAATGCAATCCGATATTGCCCTGACACATTCAGACATCATCACGACATTCCCGATATGTTTATGTCGTATTTAAAACTTTAAATTGTATGGATACATAATAGACAGTGTTTTACTGATGTTTATAATATTTTATATATTTGAGAAAACTAGTTGAAGATTTGTCCACTTAATGTTGTGTTTCTGTGTGTCAGTTCATTAAATAAAATGAACAGAGGACGGTCGCACCTACTGAGATGGTTTTTTGATAATCAATTGAAAATCAGAACTCTCCAGGAAACGTGTAGAATGTGAAAGAAATCGCTTGCTTATTATCATCCGCAGCGATTACATGTAGTGTGTAAATGGTTAGTTTTACCCGGTAAATAATCACTGATGTCTCCAAACGTTTGCTTTATAACGCATCGGTTAATAATATAAAACACGTATTATTATTTAAATGAGTATAACCACGGTTGTAGTGAACATGATCTTCTTTTCCTCAGTTACTGGCGTATATCAGGTGCCTCTTAATACATAGGGGAAACGTAAACGTGAATTCGATTTTGGAAAGAGAAAGTTACCAAAATAAGATCCTGTTAATACTTATCCCGGGTGTCTAGTAAAGAATATAATTACTGTGACTTATGAAATATCCAATATGAAGATTCGATATAAGTGAGTTATTTATTCGCATTATCACTACCAGACAGTTCAACAGCCTACTTAATATAAAACAAATACTTCCAGAAAAAAAAACAGATTAAGAAGCTGCTTATCAGACAGGGCGTTGATTCCCTTCGTTCACGGATGTTTTCTAGACAGAAAACGTATATTTGTATATATCCAGTGTGATAAAAGAATTAGTTTTAACACATGTGTAAGAGGTTATACTTGAAATCATTATATGGTTAATATTGTACATTTCAGGACAATATAATTGTAAATACACCAAGTAAAAAAAATAAAGCAAGTGATTGCAATTCGATTAAAAATCGAATTATAACGGTTGTTTTATCGACAACGTTTAACAACTAAGTTATCGGGTATTTGGTTTGTTTGTATTGCAATGCATTATCCTGCATAGTAATCACTAGGAAGACACGTGTCGACTCGGCTNACTAGTGAAAGCTGAAGTAAACAAGTAACATACAATATGCTCTGTGCAAAGTATAAAAATACTTGAATAGAAAGTCGAGAATTTGAAATAAAAAAATACTTACAACATCCATTTTTTAAATATTATCCCGTCTTAGTGAATATCGACTCCAGATATGTTAGGTTAATTTCCTTGGTCTCATTTTACGTGGGTTTAATGTTGCAAAACTGGAAGGGACTCAACTGCTAAGCCATATTTCTACGTTGTTTATGAAATAAATTCCAAATTTAACTAGAAACTAAATCATGTTTTTTCAAATTCATTTGAAATAAGTAATACCCGATATGTTTTATTTAAAGCTTGCAATTTGTTTTCCTGTTCTAACAACGTCGATGCTCCCGTCGTCTATATTGAAATTAGTATGATAAAGTCAACCATTTCCATTTCAATATGTTAATTTTGGTCAACTTTTCAAGGCTCTCAGACGGAGCATACGCTTGAGTTAGTTCTGTATTCATGTATTGCAGTGAGCACGAAGCTATCGAATTTTGTTTGCGGCGGCGTCATAACCCTGAATGACGCTGGCCTATCTAAGTACAACACGCCACACAACGATATCGCTTCTCGTGCGGCACACATGTAGGGGTGTAAATTACATGTTACTGTGATCACAAACAATACAGTTCCTGTTATCGCAGATGTGCCCAGCAATTTGCATCCATGGAAACGTGAACCAAAAGTGTTGAATAAGGATTGGAATTATTGCAAACAAGTTTTCAATAACATCTCGAGAATCTGGAATAACTGGAAATGACCAGTCAAGGTGCTTATGTGATGGTAAAACAACAGGTAAATATATTTAGGGTGTAAAATACAAGCAATGCACACGTGAAGTATCCGTTGAGAAGAGAAGCTTGAAAGACATTATGATAAAACGTTTTTAAAAAAATGTCAGAATGTCAAAAAATACAGTTGAGTATTATGGAAATATTTCGACGGAAAATAATACCAGTGGGTCCTTTCATATTTCGGATTATGTGCAAGTGCTGATCATTGTGATATATTCATTTGTGATTGTCATTGCTATCGGTGGCAATGGAACAGTATGTTATTTGGTCTACAAGTATAAACGAATGCACACGGTACCGAACTATTTTATTGTGAACTTAGCNAAAATAAATAACGATATAAACCTTTGTCCTGCACAGTATTACTATTCAATTAAATGTTGGTGTGTCTAGCCACTTCATCTTATTTTATTTAAAAAAAAACACACATTTTCATCGCTTGCTCTCACAACGCCGCCGATGTTGATGCACTTCTCATAATATGTTTTATTAAATTCGACAACAAATAACTGATGATACCAAACCCGCATTTTAATTTGGCAATACCTCGTCAAGCTAACACCAAAGTGGCAAACATCGACAAGCTCACACCAAAATGGCAAACCACGACAAGCTAACACAACAGTTGAAAACATCGACAAGCCAACACCAAAGTGACTTCATTTCATTTACACGCCTTATAAATCTGGCAACAATGTTTATGTATCGTTTATATTATGTACACATCAAAAAATAAATTATTATTATATTGTTAAAGCAATAGCTATTAATAACGATTTTTACAACTTAAAAGCGCTCTCAGAGGATTGCATCATTATGTGTACAGGGTATATATATTATGCAAAGCTAACTAACAATAATGTTAAGGTGTATCGTATCCAAACGTTATTAACGTATTTAACAATGTCTGTTTTAATCTTGGTAAAATAATGCATCATTTACGAATATTGAATTCTCTACGATTACAAATAGGTTCATTTGAAAACAGTTTGTGGATTCGNGGTCTTGCATTACTTTGCGCCTCTTATGCTTCTTCTGTTTTGTTACTCAAGGATAGGATACACGATATGGGTTAAAAATATACAAGGTACAGACAGAAATAGGAGAAAACTACAACTAGCGACAGCTAAGAAAAAGGTATGTTGTGATTGTTTGCCACCAAAAGGATTGGGTATCCAACTATTTTAAAACTCAAAATAAACTAATAAGAGTATTTAAATGTACATAGAACATCAACGATTATTGTTCATGATCCCATATAAAGTTATTTAATTAGCATTTCTTTTGCATTAAAGCTATGATTAATCAATGATATTAAAATGTAACATGTACTTTTCAGATGAATGATATTAGAATAAAACATGTATCGTTCACATATGAATTGTATTGGTACATCATAGTTATATACATCCTGCACAGAAAGTTGCCACTTAAATGTAGATATGATATATGCTGCATGCTAAAACGTTGGTTTGATTGAGCATATAAATCTAGAAGTCACTAAGAATACGTTTTCAAATTCAATGTGGCCATAAATAATGAGACAGTTCATATCAATTCCGTGAATTTATATTTCAAACAGAACATATATTCGGTTAAAAAATAGCATACAATTACCATGCACAATTATGCTAAAGCAAAGAACTCATTCGCCGTGAATTAAAATGCGGAGCAGTGTAACAACCTCAAGTATACCTTTTTAAAGAGTTGTTTGTCCTATAAGAGTTATATCTTGCTGTCGCATCTGGACTCTCGCTTTTCTGATATAATGTTCAATACAATGTAATCAAATTATACCGCATGACGAATCACTCTTTTCGAGTTTCACAAGTATATGTACTTGCATTCCAGATTAAGAACTTTTCGAGATAGTTGTGCATACAGCAATCGCTTACTTTTAAAGAATTAAAACGATTACATCTTTTCGATAACACAATGTCAAGAGAAGGAATTTAATGTGCAACAGTAGTTCATTTGAACTGTCTTTTTTATAAGCGCTATCTCGTTCTAGTAATGACATATTTCCTTCCTTAATTAAGCTGCATCCAATATCCGTTCCGCCGAACGTTGATTTTTATTTAGAATCAGAGTCAACAATTAATGAAATCGCCTCATTTTAATCCATTATCCGTGACATTTCTTTCCAATTATCTTGTGATATGCCATTTTACAGACGGTATAAATACGAATCTTACACTTACCACATCAGACACAGAATTGTTAAGAAACTTGCATTAGAGACGCAACGTTGTGGTTAATAGCATATAATTAAGAATAAAACAAATTCAAAAACTACATCCAATCATCCTTTGAATTTATGGCTTAACTTAAAACAATCATAAGTGCAGTTAACATTCAAATATGCCTTTCCTTGTTTAAGTCATATTATCTTTGATCCATATGGCCTTACTAAAAACTCATAATATGAAACGGCCATTAATGATTAAAAGCAAAGTGTATAGCACATTGACTTTATAGGGACATTTGTATTCAAAACCTATCAGCCCTTGACATGCATCATTATTAAACGATTTAAACGTTTTTTCAGATGATTAAAATGATGGTGACGGTAGTGCTGTTCTACGCGCTATGCTGGCTTCCACTTCACACAGTAACTCTGATTGGCGACCACAACCCATCGATCTACAACAACAAATACGTACCGATACTGTGGATATGCTTTCACTGGCTCTCAATGTCGAACAGCTGCTACAACCCTTTGATATACCTATGGATGAGCCCAAAGTTTAGAGCTGGACTGAAGCTAGCCATGGACAGCTGCTACAGTCGGAAGAAAACCCGTTGCTCTTCGGAAGAACATATATTTCAGAAGATTCACGCGGCGTTCCCGCGACTAAGGATGGAACTACACATTGAGGAGATTGTGATCAACAACAATAGGCCACCACGAGGGAGGATTATGTTTGAGGATCTGATGTCTGGGGATGGTCTCATTCCCAGAAGTATTCACAGTGACCCGTAAACTGAAATGGTTACTGTTATTCAGTTAAATGTTGCGTTGAAACGACTGGTTCACATATTGTGTTTTAATAGTTAAAAACATATCTTTCTTAAAATGCAAACGTTACAATTATAAGCATCTGAACCAAAACGAAAGAGATAATATAAAATTAAAACAAGCAAACCATAGACATCTACAACAAAACAATATTTCGAACGTTCCCCGATTCAACAGTACCCGAATGAAAAGTCTCGCGCATTTCCTCCCGACAATCTTTTTTTAGACATTTGATTTTTGCTCAATGTAAATGCTTTATCAAAACGGAATCACCCCCAAATGTTAATCGTTTTTGGGAAAGAAGAAGTTTAATTGTTTTCATTGTAAGTGATGACTACTCATTAACGAAATGGTTTTACAGTATATGTATGTAGTGTTTTTGTTTCCATTACTATATATGTTACCCATTACTATTTATGTTAAAATCTTTGGCAAAATAGTTTGACAAGTGTAATAAGCCAATACATGAACCCTACTTAGGTAACTTACCTTTTTTGAACTTGTTAAAGACACTTACAATAACGTCGAGTAATCAATAACGAGTGTTGCGTGTTTGCATAATTGTTGTCGTTTATATATCGTATTGATGACAACGGTTATCGGCTCACATTATTTCGTATGAAAACTAAAGTTGAAAGTGCAAGTTCTTGTTTCTATAACATAAAATGATGTATGCATGTATTTTTTTGGCTAACTATAAAGTCAAAAAACTCAGCATGTATTTATTTGTCTAACTATAAAGTAAGAAAACTATTGGTAACCACACCGACGATGGTGAGGACACGCGGTTTAACAAGCAAAGTCACATTGCAACGCAAATGAGGTGTAACAAGTGGACTAAATGATACTAATTTGTGTCCATCATTTTTAGCGAAAAGCTAATTTTAAATCAAGATAGTACGGCAACCAAGTATTAATTCATAATAAAATCATAGCAACGCAGACAAGACGATGTACAAGAAACAGAAACAGGTAAAAAAGTATTAGTATTAGACGAAAATTTTATGGGAACGGAAAGATGATCATGTTATCACTAAAAACAATACATGTAAAATTAAATTAAACTCCTAATATGTAGTTACGGAATACATGTTCAGCGATAAAATAGAAATCGAATCCCGATACAGGACAAATCCAACTAAGTGTGAAAATAACTTAAGCGCATTCAAGCAAAATCACATCTGCAAATCCTTACGGTGCCTACATGTTAATCCTTCTTCAAACACGAATCAAACTCTTTTGTCATGTGTACGTAATATTCGCATGTATATTGCGAATGTAGAGAAACATGTCTTTTTAAGATTATGTGTTACTTTTTTGCCATTTTAAGGAATGCTGCAAGTAATACAATTCATTTTAGTAATTGTTATTATGATTTACATAAATCAGGTACTATATACATTTTCAGCAATATATAAACTTATGTCATATGCAATAAAACAAACTGTTCGGCATAAATGTAATAAATGGAAATTACATCGCAAGGCTTGTGAGTTCATACCAGTATCTTTTACGAGCCCAATGCCAAATCCGAACGTATCTTGTTGAATACGCAAAAGGCAGCAATTATTGTTTAGTAAAAGAAAAAAAAATAGAGCGTTATTACGCTTGAATGAGTATAAGACGGTCCACACATAGTGGAATTTGCTGAAATCAAAAGATCTTTTTTCAAGAAGAACATATTTTTAAAAAGTATTTCTATGTTTAGCTTTAGCAATGAAGTGATATAATATGAACCAGTTTGCTATAGAACCCCTTAAAGATTTTTTATGTAAATTTCAATGAAGATAGGCCAAGAACTTATCTGAAATATACAAAACTTAAACGCTTATTCTAATTTGAGCTGAAGCAATAGCGGAAACGTTTTTATTATTTTGGATGAGAACCACACAATGGACATTTGTGTACAATTATTAACAAATCGAACCATTGATTGAAACAAAACTGGACTTTATATATTTTTCGGTTTGTAAGCAATGGTGGCAAAATTGTGAGGTGAAGCGGAACCATAGGCACATTTCTGGAAGAGGGCCCTCAAAGGAACGTTTGTGTAAATTTTCATGAAGATTGGCTGAGGAATGTAGAAAATTATACGCCCGAACTATATGCCGAGATTTGTCGTTAAAAATACGACTTAAAAGTAATGCATACTGAAAATAATTGTTAATCAACGTATATCCGGTTCAAATATAAAACTTTGGATTAAGGATCTCGGTCAAATATGCCCTTGAACCACTTTTATTTCAATTAATATTCTTGGAGAGTTTAGCTATTTTTATCATTTATTGTTCTCTGAATAATACCAAATTTCTTATTTCTCGGTGTAAAAAAAGGGATATTAAGAAATACTTAATCCTCTGATCATACTCTTTTATTGACGTTTCTGCGTTTCCCCTTTACATAAAATACAAAAAAAAAGAAGTAAGTACATTGTTACGCCTTTCAACACCATACAAGACACATACGTACAAAACAAACGCAAAAACGCGAATAAGACTGGGGAAACGCCTTTTTACGGTCGATGCAAAAGCACTGGTGGGGGGGGGGGTTAACCTGTGTCTAAGAGATCCAAACGTCACACACAGGCGAGAATTATTCATAAGAAATGCTAGTGTAAATAAACATTAGCTTCACAGCATCACAATTAAAATTAAATAGCAAAAAGCAATAAAAGAGCACACATATCAATCTAATTACCATTGACTTACTCAAAAGTTATATACAGGATGGCACGATGAAAAAAGACCACAACGAGCCTCACCTACATCTCGTCTTTACTAAAAGGCTTTAGATACATCGTATAGTTACAGTCAGATCATTGACGTGCAATTCAGGAAGAAGCTGCAAAAGCTTGCAATCTTGGTTGTGTATGTGTATCGATGTTGTTGGCGTCCGTTAGTCTCGAGAGACAATGGACTTGCGTCCCTTGATAATGTCACTATTAATTTCACTATTTATGTCACTATTATATATCAGGCTTATTGTGCCGCTGGATTGCTTTTGCAGCGTTTACAGTGGCTGTAAACCCCTTCTGATATGGCAGTCTCTGTCGCACCTTACGCACATAAAGGCGGACTTGACTTCAAGCATCAGCTGTCTGTCCTTTCTCTGCTTTCGCCTGTCATTTGCAAGCTGGCGGATCCTTTCCTCACCAATCTCCAGTCCAACATGCACAGCACGTCTCCACTTTTGTCTGTCCTGGGCAAGCACTTCCCATGTGCTGGGAATTATATCAATGGCTTTAAGGTCGCGCTTGCAGATGTCCTTGTAGCGGAGATGTGGCCGACCAGTTGATCTTTTGCCTGAAGCAAGCTCTCCATGCAAGACGTCTTTGGGGATTCGGCCGCCGTCCATCCGATGCACATGGCCCAGCCATCTGAGGCGACGCTGACGGAGAAGAGTGGTCATGCTTACTAAATATCAAAGTTCCATACTTTTTCTCCAATCTGGACATGTGGTAAAAATATAATAATCCGGTTAAATACGGATTCCGCATGTTTCCGCATGTTTCTTATTGTGTCTTCTGTTTGAAAGAATGATAGTAACGTATGTAGGACCATCACTGATACATGTACTTAATGCTTAGTCACGTTGTTTACATTCTCGGTTGACAGGACAGTGACGCATTCAAATGAAAATGCGATTATTATTCTGGTAATGTGCATATTAGGTGCTTTCCCTTGGAGGCGTTGGAAGAATGTATTGCACGCGTGCTATTTAAAGGACTACCGGAAGTTACCGGATCGTCTCTTCTGATAATACTGCTGAAGCTCCATGATTCCTGTCTGGGAACATTCTGATTCGTGTATCGTCTGTATCCAAGTTAACTTTAAAATGTAAGGCTTATTTATTGACAGTAGAATAGTGGATTAGAAAAATATCGTATTCATAAATAAGGTTTCGGGTCCAATTTCGTATGGAAATTCCATCAATGAAACGATGCGTAATTTAAACAGTTTTACATCGACAGATTTACCATTTACTGTTCACTCTTGTCGTAATAACCATTATTCGATCAAAACAGTCGTTGATTGACAATGATTTGTTTGCCATGGTTTATAATGTAGTGTCAACGGATTATATACCATTGGTTCCGACGATGCCATTTATGTTTGACCATCACACCGGCTATTAATATTACATTGACTTAATGGGGAAAAAATATATCAGCTCGCTTTTACTTTTATCTTTATAATAAATCAAAAGGTATTGTCTTAGACCAATGTTATACACTAATAGAATTTACAAGCAATATGTGTTTATTTGTATTTAAAGAACGTTTAACAACGTTAAGTTAATTTGGCGATGTCAATGCATATATCAAAACGATTTGGGCTGCGCTGAAGTGATTAGTTTGCAAAAATATAACAGTAATTAGAACGGAATTTCTTTTATACATAATGATAAAATATGACATTTCTGCAGTGAAATAACAGCAGTGAAAAAAAAAAGTTATTCTCACCGGTGAAAATGTAAATGAAAATGATTGTAATACCTAAAAATAATTAAGCCAAATTTAAACCATTGTGTTAATTTAAGTCCTCATAAATAATGCAACAGTTAATGGAATTCATTAAAAAATTACAGTGCGTGTGCATTCCTTAAATTAAGAACATTTAACCAATACTTGTTATTTCGAACTGATTTATCTTGGGTATTCCTTATTCACACTAGGTACAAAAGAAATTATTGGAAATCCATTTTATGGTCATTCAAATTAGAGTGACCCCAAATATTTTGAGAATATAAGAATAATCATGCTGCACAAGTTCATACATCGGTAAAAGGTTATTTGTACAAAGCGATTCGTTGAGTTCCGAATAAGATCTATTATATTGACACTGCATAAAATATCGCAAGAAATCTAGATTGAATGTGAGTTTAGACAGCACCGCCGAATAATACGTGTAGACAAAAACCACCTGGTAAAAATGACAGACGCTTCGAATCATCGCCAATACATAACACATGTCGATAAGTAAAATACCTCTTGAGGACAATGGTGGATGAATGACAACCNCATCTGGGGTCAACAACTAGGTCACTAGGTCAAATCATAGAAAAACCTTGTTTAGAAAATAGAGGTCACAGTTTCCATCAGATCTCTATGAAACTTTGTCAGAATGTTTATCTTGATGACATCTGGATTTGGATTGTATTTGTGTCATCTGGGGTCAGAAACTAGGTCACTAGGTAAAATCATAGAAAAACCTTGTGTAGACAATAGAGGTAATAGTTTTCATTTGATCTTAATGAAATATGGTCAGAATGTTTATCTTGATAATATCTGATTTTGGATCATATACCGTATTTATCCTAATAAACGCTCCCGCCCTTATAAACGCGCCCCTATCGTATTATAAAATGAAGGAGTGATAACAATAATAGCGCCCCCCCCCCATTTCTCGGCTGCTAAGGGGTAAAGTAATTGCATTTTATTAACGGAAAATTCGTTTTTTATCAACAAGGTTTTTGGCAATTGGGTGTTCAGATCAAATGTCGCGGGGGCCGTTTGCCATAAGGCGAACACTGCGAATCAATGCGGACCCATTATATGAAACGCGGTGTTCATCGTGTTTGCTAAAAATAATGGAACATAAACATATGGTATTGATCCATTTCATGTCAAAGTGATAATGAATAAATAAAGTCTTTTTTTTTCTTTTTTATGGCAAGTCGGTACCAATTTGCAGAAAGAATCTACCGAGTGTTTGAANATATTTTTCTAAGAATTTGTTGAGATATGGCATGATATTTTTCTAAGAATTTGTTGAGATATGGCATGATATTTTTCTAAGAATTTGTTGAGATATGGCATGATATTTTTCTAAGAATTTGTTGAGATATGGCATGATATTTTTCTAAGAATTTGTTGAGATATGGCATGATATTTTTCTAAGAATTTGTTGAGATATGGCATGATATTTTTCTAAGAATTTGTTGAGATATGGCATGATATTTTTCTAAGAATTTGTTGAGATATGGCATGATATTTTTCTAAGAATTTGTTGAGATATGGCATGATATTTTTCTAAGAATTTGTTGAGATATGGCATGATATTTTTCTAAGAATTTGTTGAGATATGGCATGATATTTTTCTAAGAATTTGTTGAGATATGGCATGATATTTTTCTAAGAATTTGTTGAGATATGGCATGATATTTTTCTAAGAATTTGTTGAGATATGGCATGATATTTTTCTAAGAATTTGTTGAGATATGGCATGATATTTTTCTAAGAATTTGTTGAGATATGGCATGATATTTTTCTAAGAATTTGTTGAGATATGGCATGATATTTTTCTAAGAATTTGTTGAGATATGGCATGATATTTTTCTAAGAATTTGTTGAGATATGGCATGATATTTTTCTAAGAATTTGTTGAGATATGGCATGATATTTTTCTAAGAATTTGTTGAGATATGGCATGATATTTTTCTAAGAATTTGTTGAGATATGGCATGATATTTTTCTAAGAATTTGTTGAGATATGGCATGATATTTTTCTAAGAATTTGTTGAGATATGGCATGATATTTTTCTAAGAATTTGTTGAGATATGGCATGATATTTTTCTAAGAATTTGTTGAGATATGGCATGATATTTTTCTAAGAATTTGTTGAGATATGGCATGATATTTTTCTAAGAATTTGTTGAGATATGGCATGATATTTTTCTAAGAATTTGTTGAGATATGGCATGATATTTTTCTAAGAATTTGTTGAGATATGGCATGATATTTTTCTAAGAATTTGTTGAGATATGGCATGATATTTTTCTAAGAATTTGTTGAGATATGGCATGATATTTTTCTAAGAATTTGTTAAGATATGGCTGATTACATAATATGCTGCTTTTTATTTATTTTATGTTATGCCTGTGGAATGTTTTCATAGATTTCTGTAGATTGTAGATGTAGATGTGCAGATTTCATGCACTCATCGACACACAGTTGGGACCTATTACAAAGTGGTATCATGTTTTACAAACAGCCCTTGTTTTCTAAGAATTTGTTGAGATATGGCATGATAT
>VMBQ01012422.1:0-18424 GCA_007657795.1 Dreissena rostriformis | reverse complement strand
TACTTTAAGGTTACCTGTGAATCTACAGTCACGGTATTTTTATTTGCTACTAAAAATAGAGATTTGTTAAAGAACAATTATTTTCAAGGATAGTAATTCATATAATTATAAATTTCAGATTATATATTTCCTTACCAAGAATTTAAGTTCTTTGTACAGTTACTGTACAGATTTTGTTTTTTGTTTATTTATAACTTAAATGATTGATTTGTCAAAGTATTTTTGTTAATGATATAACTATACGTTTCATTACTTATCTGTGGACTTATGTCCATAGATACATCATGAACTGTGGCTATGATCTCTTTGATTAAACCACAGGCCTTGGAAGTCAGCAATGTGTGCCTTGGTCATTTCTGACTGTCCCCCCCCCCTCTGTCCGTCCCAAAACTTTAACATTGGCCATAACTTTTGCAATATAGAAGATAGCAACTTGATGTTTGGCATGCATGTGTTTCTCATGGAGCTGCACATTTTGAGTGCTGAAAGGTCAAGGTCATCCTTCAAGGTCAAAGGTCAAAAAACAAAATCCAAGGGAAGTAATAAGCTTTAAAGGGAGATGATTTCTATACCTGCCAAATGATAAAAAGAAATTGTATTTCAAATCGGCGCAGTAGGGGGCATTGCGTTTCTGACAAACACATCTCTTGTTATAAAGATCTTCTTGTCTGAAACCGCGAAATCCTTTTATGTTTGTCATATGGTTTCATCTTGAGGTCCATCACAAAGTGTGTTCACAGGGCTTTTTTTCCAGGGAAATTCGAGATTTTTTAAACCAATCTTCTTGCTAGTAAGAAAAAAAGAAGACCTTGAATATTTGTATAGTACCATTGGACCAGCAGATTATCTGTTCACTTGTCAAAAACTATATTTCGGTTGTCCCGGTCAGTCTGTGTGCTGTAAATGTCTAGCCCTCGGGTAGTCTATTTATAAGCCTTTGGCTTTCCATGCACTCACATTAAAATAAATGAGTTTGGTTCTAGGTAAAGTGGGCTTAATGCAAGTGCGTAAAGTGTCATCCCAGATTAGCCTGTGCAGTCTGCACAGGCTAATCAGGGATGACACTTTTCGCCTACAATAGATTTTCCAAAATTGCATAAAAGCGGAAAGTCTGCACAGGCTTATCAGGTATGACACTTAACACACATAAAATAAGCCCTAAAGCAAGGCTAGAAAAGGTTGAATCACAATAACTGTAAATATTTTCTTACACAGTCCAGGGCAGCCCTGTCCCTTCTGGGCTACTGTTACTACCAGAAGCAGGACTTCGTGAACGCATCAGACTGTTACGAGCAGCTGTCCATCATGCACCCAGAGATGGAGGATTACAGGCTGTACTACGCTCAGGCTCTCTACAAGGCCTGCCTCTACCAAGAGGCCATGAAAGTCGCCTGCCAGATGGACAACCCGGCCAGGCAGGCAGAGGTAGGCAGTGTATTGAGTCTCGCTCTGTGAAAACTGGGCTTAATTCTTGCGCGTAAAGTGTCATCCCAGATTAGCCCGTGCAGTCCACATAGCCTATTTAGGGACGACACTTTCTGCTTGCATGGTATTTTTTGTTAAAAGGAAGTCTCCTCTTAGCGAAAATCCCGTTAAGGTGGAAAGTGCAGTCCATGATTAGCCTGCGTGAGCTGCACAGGATAATCTGGGACAACACTAAACGCACATGCATAAAGCTCAGTTTTCCCAGAACGAGGCTCAGTTTTGGTAATTTTCAAAAAGATTAATTGTTGTTGTGAGATCAGTATTAATAGGTTGGCATTGCATGAAAAGAAGTTGCCTGCCATATGGCTGAAATAGTTAAAAAATTGTGTTAATTTTTGTACGAACAGTACATGTATAAGTAATGTAGGAAATAAGGGAATGGATATTGCCTGGCAGATTGTCAACCCTACCAGGCTAAAGTACTCAATTAGTAAACTGATATTTCTGAACATAATCAATATTGTATTAACATGTTAGTAAAAAAAATCACAAAATAAAGAATAGTCTGTAGATGTTAATTGCCATTGCTATTTTGCGTATTGGATGCAATAACACACTGTTCATAAAGTTACAAACTGACGAGGGCTGGGAATTGTATCTACAGTACAAGACTCAAACTGTGTCAACTCATAATTAATTATGGGCACCAATGTAAACTGGGATGCTTAGAAGACTATATTAAGATAATGAATATACCAAAATGTTGCACAGTAAAAGTTGCTTATAGTAAAGATCTGTTGTACATCTCTGGCCATTTATTTCAGGTGGTCAAACTTCAAGCTGCCATAAAATATGGGGAAGAAGACTTGCCTGGAGCTAAGGTATACATTCTGGAAGTTGGGTACATTGAACCTGTGTGACAAAAGTTAGTTAACAACGACATTTGTGTAAAAATGTGTAAAAAGCCACAAGGGTACCAGCTAACAAAATCATGTCGCCCTTTCTTAAATTTCCAGTTTTTGTTACAGTTATACTAACAACACTTGATTTTTCCCTTAATAAATAGTGAATATCAAGCAGTTTTGCAATGTTTTGGAAACGTTTTGTTTTGGTCAGATTTGGTGCTGAAATTTGGCACCATTCCCAAAAAGTCTTTATTTTCCCAAAATGACTGTCTTAAATTCCCAAATGAAGGTTTCCAAAAAACAACAGCAATTTCCCAATTTTAGTCATAACAACTCAATTTTCCCAATCCAAAGGATTCAGGCCCTAATCCCAAAATGGTGAGAGAAAAAACACTGTTAAACCCACATGACAACAAATCAACTGGTTACTGTTACCAACTGTATGATTATTGATTGCATTGTATAGTATCAAGCAACTTCATGGCTTTATCATGTCGCTTCAAGACAAGCACTTGTTACAAAATTAAGGTGCTAACTGATTCTGCCAGGCAAGTATTTCATATAACATATTCCTCTGGGTCAATATTTTAGTCCCCAATTCAAGAAGGTAAGTGGTATTTTACACATCCTGCACAAAATCACATTTTGACGAACCATCACCTCTTTTGAAGATAAACATTTTTAAAAAATAGACGGTCAGCTATATGTACATTACTTCATTTATACCCTTCCTTCATAGTGTCACTGTTCCCAGTCTTGTTGAGTCGGTTAAGTACCTTTTTGGGGACTCGCATAACATGACAATATGAGCCTTGTTCCGGGAAAATGTTGCTTAATGAATATGCATATAGTGTTACCCATATTACCCTGTGCAGTCCAGGCTTATCAGGGATGACACTATCCACTTAAACTGGATTTTCATTTCTAAAAGACTTCCTTCACAAGTAAAATTCTATTAAAGTGGGAAGCGTTGTCCCAGATTTGCCTGCATGGACTGCACAGGCTAATCTAGGGCATAACTGAAGGCACATGTATTAACCCTTTGCATGCTGGAAATTTGTCGTCTGCTAAAATGTCGTCTGCTTAATTTCTAAAATTAGCATTTTCTTCGATTTTTTTTTGTAAGACCACTATCAGAATAGCAAACAGTTTGGATCCTGATGAGACGCCACATTCTGTGGCGTCTCATCTGGATCCAAACTGTTTGCAAAGGCCTTCAAAATCCGGTTCCAGCGCTCAAAGGGTTAAACCCCATTTTCACAGAGCGAGGCTCATATGGGCCATCTGTATTTCAGAGTCTTGTGGAGCAATGTCCCACCGATGATCCGGACACAGAAATCAACCTGGGGTGCCTGCTGTTTAAGGTAAGGCTATATGTACTGTGAGACCAATAATATCCACCTGGCAATTATATTTGGGGATCTATTTAACCATGAAAATGAATTTTCAATGAATGTTTATGTAGTAAGTCTTATATCAGACAAGTTGTAAAAAAATCAATGGATTTAAAAGTAAACCAATATGACAGATGGTACAAATTTACAAAATATTACGCCAGCTAAACTGATGAAACCACAGTATTATGCAGATGTGGATTACATTAGCAAAGTTAAACTTTTTTTTTTTACTAAATGATTGTTAAGTCATGTTGTTTAATTGGTAAAATAAATATGGTGTCCACCTTGTGATCAGAAAATTTGCTTAAATTCTTCCTCAACTGTGTTCAAGTAATATTTCTCAAGCAATACCAAGTTTAAGTTCTAGCCAGAAAACAGACTTGAGATTGTCACAATTTAAATCCAGCTATAATATATAGATATTAACTTATTTGCTCCCTAATATAGACTAAAACTTTGATCCTTACAAAGGGGCTCTATGATTATCGTTCCTTAAACAATACCAAGCACTGCTTCTACCATGGCATCAGCTTCAAGAGTATCTTATTAACCCTTTCTCACTCAGAAACAAAGTGAAAGTGGCTTATGCAACCAGCATGACACCAGAACAGCCTGCAAGTAACTTGCAGTCTGTTCAGGTGTCATGCTGTTGCTGCTCATCAGTACCTTATAGATTGAAAATGAAGCTTTGAAAACGTGAATCTAGTACGAAAGGTATTCAATATAATTGGATTTTCTAAGGGACTACAAAACAAAGTGCGTATCTGAGAGGTAAAGGGTTAAACTACATATGAGTCTCGCTTTGTGAAAATGTTGTTTAATTAATTTGGGTTAGGTGTCGTCCCAGATTAGCCTGTGCAGTCCGCACAGGCTAATCATGGTCAACACTTTCGGCCTAAACTGGATTTTCGTCAAGAAGAGTCTTCCTGTTAACGAAAATTACAATTAAAGTAGAAAGTGTCTTCCCTGATTAGCCTGTGCGGTGCGGACTGCACAGGCTTATCTGGGATGACACTTAACGCACATGCATTAAACATGCATTTTCACAGAGAGAGGTTCATATGATGTTTGTACACAGGAGCACAGGTACCAGGAGGCGTGTCAGAAGTTCACCACGGCTATCCAGATACTGGGGTTCAAGCCTGACCTGGCGTACAACATTGCCCTGTGTCACTACATGATGAAGCAGTATGCGCCAGCCCTCAAGCACATTGCCGACATTATTGAGAAAGGAATCAAGGAACATCCAGGTATTTGCAAGCAGAGAAATGTGGTTTTAAGAGTTTGTTTATGTCCCCGGCATCAACTGATGGGGAGAGGTATACAGATTGATGTGTTGGTTCTTCCGGTCGTTTGTATACTCTAGATGACATGTTTTGTATAACATCAATATTGATTCGTACATAGCATTGATACTTTCATGGATGTTATCTATGTACACTATCAACACACCTACATCATCATCCTAACCTGATTTGTGCCTTGACATTGATCTCTTTTTGTACTTAGACTTATTCAAAAGATCCAAATTAGTACACCTAAAATGACTTGTTTTGTCTAACATCAATACCGCTTGCTTCAAATCTTTTAAACTGACACGAATGATGTATTTGATAAAAAACATGAGTGTATTTTGAGTATGTTTGTGTATTCCACATTTTTAAACCCTTAGAGATGACGGTATTCATTTAGAATACATAATACCATAATTCACTATGATTAAATTAATTCTTTGTTTGTCTCACACAACAAAGCTTTAGATTTATATATCATTGTCATTGATTCATACTTTTTTGCAAACAGTTACTTTTCAGGGTACCATCTATTCTGTTGGCAACTTTGGCATGTGTGACAGAATGTGTCACTGTCATAAGAATATTTAACCAGGTTTTCCGAAGGAAAAAACTGGTTATTAGATTGGCGAATGCGGGCGGACTGGCTGGCGGGCGGGCGGAACAAGCTTGTCTGCTCTCTAATTCAAATAGTTTTCATCTGATCTTTACGAAACTTGGTCAGAAGTTGTATCTAGACAATATCTAGGTCAAGTTCGAATATGGGTCATGCCGGGTCAGAAAGTAGGTCACAGGGTCGAAAAACAGATTGATTTTGAAACAAGGGGGGTAATTGTGATTAACAATCAGTAGCAATGCACATTTTGAATTGCAGTTGTCTCCCTTTATCAGACTTTTTTTATTGAAAACCTGGTTTTGTGACAATGTTGTCCCTTGTTATGTTTTGTATTCCTGTATATTGCAGAGTTGAGCGTCGGCATGACAACAGAGGGTATCGATGTACGCAGCGTGGGTAACTCACTGACCCTGCATGAGACGGCCTTGGTGGAGGCCTTCAACCTCAAGGCTGCCATTGAGTACCAGCTGAAGAACTGTAAGCAGGCTTGCATGGCCTTTCACATTACCAACTTTCCTATGTCCCACTCCCTATCTCCAGGTGATAGCTTGATATGGAGGATTGTTATTAGCTCAAATCTTGATTGAAAAGTCTGAGCTATATTACTCACCCAAATGTGCACGTTGGTGTTATGCTGTGATTANAAGAATACTATCAGAATAGCAAACAGTTTGGATCCTGATGAGACGCCACGTTCTGTGGCGTCTCATCTGGATCCAAACTGTTTGCAAAGGCCTTCAAAATCCGGTTCCAGCGCTCAAAGGGTTAAACCCCATTTTCACAGAGCGAGGCTCATATGGGCCATCTGTATTTCAGAGTCTTGTGGAGCAATGTCCCACCGATGATCCGGACACAGAAATCAACCTGGGGTGCCTGCTGTTTAAGGTAAGACTATATGTACTGTGAGACCAATAATATCCATCTGGCAATTATATTTGGGGATCTATTTAACCATGAAAATGAATTTTCAATGAATGTATATGTAGTAAGTCTTATATCAGACAAGTTGTAAAAAAATCAATGGATTTAAAAGTAAACAAATATGACAAATGGTACAAATTCACAAAATATTACGCCAGCTAAACTGATGAAACCACAGTATTATGCAGATGTGGATTACATTAGCAAAGTTAAACTTTTTTTTTTACTAAATGATTGTTAAGTCATGTTGTTTAATTGGTAAAATAAATATGGTGTCCACCTTGTGATCAGAAAATTTGCTTAAATTCTTCCTCAACTGTGTTCAAGTAATATTTCTCAAGCAATACCAAGTTTAAGTTCTAGCCAGAAAACAGACTTGAGATTGTCACAATTTAAATCCAGCTATAATATATAGATATTAACTTATTAGCTCCCTAATATAGACTAAAACTTTGATGCTTACAAAGGGGCTCTATGATTATCGTTCCTTAAACAATACCAAGCACTGCTTCTACCATGGCATCAGCTTCAAGAGTATCTTATTAACCCTTTCTCACTCAGAAACAAAGTGAAAGTGGCTTATGCAACCAGCATAAAACCAGAACAGCCTGCAAGTAACTTGCAGTCTGTTCAGGTGTCATGCTGTTGCTGCTCATCAGTACCTAATGGATTGAAAATGAAGCTTTGAAAACGTGAATCTAGTACGAAAGTATTCAATATAATTGGATTTTCTAAGGGACTACAAAACAAAGTGCGTATCTGAGTGGTAAAGGGTTAAACTACATATGAGTCTCACTTTGTGAAAATGTTGTTTAATTAATTTGCGTTAGGTGTTGTCCCAGATTAGCCTGTGCAGTCCGCACAGGCTAATCAAGGTCAACACTTAACGCCTAAACTTGATTTTCGTCAAGAAGAGTCTTCCTGTAAACGAAAATTACAATAAAAGCAGAAAGTGTCTTCCCTGATTAGCCTGTGCGGTGCGGACTGCACAGGCTAATCTGGGATGACACTTAACGCACATGCATTAAACATGCATTTTCACAGAGAGAGGCTCATACGATGTTTGTACACAGGAGCACAGGTACCAGGAGGCGTGTCAGAAGTTCACCACGGCTATCCAGATACTGGGGTTCAAGCCTGACCTTGCGTACAACATTGCCCTGTGTCACTACATGATGAAGCAGTATGCGCCAGCCCTCAAGCACATTGCCGACATTATTGAGAAAGGAATCAAGGAACATCCAGGTATTTGCAAGCAAAGAAATGTGGTTTTAAGAGTTTGTTTATGTCCCCGGCATTAACTGATGGGGAGAGGTATACAGATTGATGTGTTGGTTCTTCCGGTCGTCTGTATACTCTAGATGACATGTTTTGTATAACATCAATATTGATTCGTACATAGCATTGATACTTTCATGGATGTTATCTATGTACACTATCAACACACCTACATCATCATCCTAACCTGATTTGTGCCTTGACATTGATCTCTTTTTGTACTTAGACTTATTCAAAAGATCCAAATTAGTACACCTAAAATGACTTGTTTTGTCTAACATCAATACCGCTTGCTTCAAATCTTTTAAACTGACACGAATGATGTATTTGATAAAAAACATGAGTGTATTTTGAGTATGTTTGTGTATTCCACATTTTTAAACCCTTAGAGATGACGGTATTCATTTAGAATACATAATACCATAATTCACTATGATTAAATTAATTCTTTGTTTGTCTCACACAACAAAGCTTTAGATTTATATATCATTGTCATTGATTCATACTTTTTTGCAAACAGTTACTTTTCAGGGTACCATCTATTCTGTTGGCAACTTTGGCATGTGTGACAGAATGTGTCACTGTCATAAGAATATTTAACCAGGTTTTCCGAAGGAAAAAACTGGTTATTAGATTGGCGAATGCGGGCGGACTGGCTGGCGGGCGGGCGGAACAAGCTTGTCTGCTCTCTAATTCAAATAGTTTTCATCTGATCTTTACGAAACTTGGTCAGAAGTTGTATCTAGACAATATCTAGGTCAAGTTCGAATATGGGTCATGCCGGGTCAGAAAGTAGGTCACAGGGTCGAAAAACAGATTGATTTTGAAACAAGGGGGGTAATTGTGATTAACAATCAGTAGCAATGCACATTTTGAATTGCAGTTGTCTCCCTTTATCAGACTTTTTTTATTGAAAACCTGGTTTTGTGACAATGTTGTCCCTTGTTATGTTTTGTATTCCTGTATATTGCAGAGTTGAGCGTCGGCATGACAACAGAGGGTATCGATGTACGCAGCGTGGGTAACTCACTGACCCTGCATGAGACGGCCTTGGTGGAGGCCTTCAACCTCAAGGCTGCCATTGAGTACCAGCTGAAGAACTGTAAGCAGGCTTGCATGGCCTTTCACATTACCAACTTTCCTATGTCCCACTCCCTATCTCCAGGTGATAGCTTGATATGGAGGATTGTTATTAGCTCAAATCTTGATTGAAAAGTCTGAGCTATATTACTCACCCAAATGTGCACGTTGGTGTTATGCTGTGATTAGGAAAAACGTGCATCATCTGTATTACTTGTTTATACTATAGGTGTTCCATTTTAACTTCACACATGTGTTTAGGGTCATTGTGTGAGGTCACTAATCAATTTCCACAACTCTGACCAATTAAGCATAATTATGCCCCTTTTGTACTTAGAAATTTGGTTGAGGTAAATTTGCAACATCTCCATGACATTGTTTCTACTACAGGTATTTATTTGAACTTCACACATGTGTTAAGAGTCATTGTGTGAGGTCACTGATCAAGTTCCATAACTTGGATCTGCAATTAAGCAGAATATTGCCCCTTCTTGTACTTGAAAATTCTCAGGTGGCACAGGTATGTATATAGTAAATTCCTTAAAAATTGTTTTCTCTGAAACCACAAGGGTTAGGTGTTTTAGTATTTGGTGTGTAACATTGTATGGTGCTCCTCTATTAAGTTTGTTCAAATCATGCCCCGGGGTCAAAATTGGCCTCACCCTAATATGTTTATAGTAAAATGTTTAATTTGTTCTCATACTGTTGCAGACCTTTAAAATCTTTGTCATATAGAGTAAAAAACCAAGATAAAGGCCATAGTTTTTACACAAACATCACAAAATCTACACATAACAGTTTAGTTTCAACATGTCAATAGGCTCTCTTGTTACAAGTAAACGACATGAATTTCTCAATTTAACCCAGGTACTTTTCCCCAAAAAATGGTCAGAAAAAGGACTGAGTGGTCATGTACATCATATATAACTTTTATGTACATGAATGAAATCTTAATATGATATAACATATTGACGATAAATAATAAAATGTGCGAGCTTTGCTTGTACGTCATTTAATTTTTGTATATTGTGACTTCATGAATATACCGGTAATGTCATCATTATGATCACGCCATTGTTACTGCCATGATTGGAAAAGAGTGCTTTATTTCCTTCATTATTGACACTTACTAAAATATTTTCATGGACTTGTATCATTTGCTTTCTATTGTTTAATATTTAGAAATTAACATGGATGATTATGTTGCAAAAAATAATAAAAGTTAGTCCCCCAATATTTTCACAGATCAAATCTTATCATTTCGCTCGAGCTAGAGTTCAATGATAGAGTTGTCATTAAATGGTATTCTCCACTTATTCACTACAAAGCATAAAATAGATTGCAATCTTTGACTTGACCTACTTCTCACATGTGCAACAAATAATTGGATACATGTAAATTACTTTGGCGGGGCAAGTAATTAGCAAGTTTCGTGCTATGGTATTGCCATATTCCCTGTTTGGTGAGAAATTTCATGTGGCTGTATTATGAATATATTTTTGTTAGGATCTTTTGATAAAAATGGGTTTTATTGAAACCTAGGGAGTTTCTACCCTTGATGTGACCTCAAACTTAACAAAAGTTAAAAAGCACCTTAGGTGTGTTACAACTTTTGCCTAGTGCCTTATTGTTCTCAAAGTGGCATGATTGAATATTCTCATGTCAGCAAATGCAGCGCTTAGAGGGGATTCTAAAGCAGGTGAGTATGGTAAGCAAGGTTCATTGTTCAGATCTTTAATGTTATGGTTATCTTCGGTTATCGCTGAGTTTGAGTGTTTTTAGCTTGGCTGTTTTCGAAGAAAACCCAAGGTATTGTCATAGCCAGCTCGTCCGCCGTCCTCGTCGTCCGGGCGTCCGAAAACTTTGACATTGCAATAACTTTTGCAATATTGAAGATAGCAACTTGATATTTGGCATGCATGTGTATCTCATGGAGCTGCACATTTTGAGTGGTGAAAGGTCAAGGTCATCCTCCAAGGTCAAGGTCAAAGGTCATTTTTTTTTATTTTTTTTTATTCAAAACTGCACCCACAGCCGAGCGTTGGCATCCGCTCGACGGTGCTCTTGTTCTGGTTCTTATACATTATGTATATAATATATATATATATGTATTATAAATTCTCTTTGTTACTGAAAATTGCCTTAGAGACTGCCATTTATTCCAGCCATAGCGTGTCACGTGATCGTCAGCTGACCCACTCTACTAAAATTTACATTGCTGTGATTTGAAACACCAAAGTTGGATAAAGGCTTTTAAAAACACTGATTAACTGCTCTGAATCATTTTCCACATTTTTTATTCCACATTATAATTAAGAATTTGCGCTTTCCAGTGAAAAAGTAATTAGTTTATTAACTTTTTTGCAAAAAATTGACCTCAACCTTCTGTCACAAAATTAGGAAGTTGAATCCAAGATGGCCGCCACAAAGCAGTCCATCCTTTTACTGTTAATTTCATAGTAATGAGATTGCGAATTTAAACTATTCTTCATATTAAATGAATAAAAAGGAGGTTTAATTGACTAAAATCATGTGAATTCTGTCTGTTTATGTCTTTGTATCAATAAAATAAAAAAGAAAAGCTTAATGTAATGAAAACTTGAATAAAATATAAATTATGAAAATTAGTAAACATTTAAAAACAAATTTCATTATTTACGAATTTATAACTTGATAAGAAATGTGACATTGATTTTTTGATAGACAAACACAATCCACTTATGGAGTAAATATGTTAAATAAACCTTCAATGTAAAATAAGCTTGGTTTTAAACTTTCAAATACATGGTTTACAGGCTTTTGATAACATTGATCACTGCACTTAAACTCCAGTGTAACCTTAAAGGGGAGTATGTTAAGCACTTGATAAATATGTTAAATACAGGATAAATATGTTAAACAAATGATAAATATGTTAAACACAGGATAAATATGTTAAACACATGGTAAATAATGTTAATCACATGATAAATATGTTAAACACAGTATAAATATGTTTAACACATGGTAAATATGTTAAACACATGATAAATATGTTAAACACATGATAAATATGTTAAACAAGGATAAATATGTTAAACACATGATAAATAATATTATGGTTAATATGTTTAACAAATATATGTTAAATACATAATGATTATTTTAAATACATTGAAATTATTTTAAATTCATGATACAAATTTTAAATACAGGATACAACTATGTTGAATGTAGAATAATTATATTTTATGCAGGTTAAAAACAGGCTTAATAAAATAAAGTTGATAAATGTGTTAAATACAGGATTAATAATGTTAATCTGAATTTACACATATACCAAATGAAAACCTTTCTAAAAAATGACTATTGATAATCAATCTTTACTTCCTCTGCAGGCAGTAGTTGAACCATAAAAAAAGACTATTTGATCATTCAATTTCAGTTGAGGCTGCCTGCGAGGCCCTGACGGACATGCCGCCGCGTGGAGAGGAGGAACTAGACGCAGTGTCCCTGCACAACCAGGCACTCATGAACATGGACAATGACCCGACCCAGGGCTTCGAGAAACTGCAGTTCCTACTGCAACAGAACCCCTTCCCACCAGAGACTTTCGGCAATCTTCTGATACTATATGTGAAATATGAGGTAATACTATATGTGAAATATGAGGTAATACTATATGTGAAATATGAGATAATACTATATGTGAAATATGGGGTTGGTAGTTTATGTTTAATATGAGGTGGGTAGTATAATACTCAGGGTTCACACTGGGATATGCAAATGGCGCCATTTGCGCAAAGTTTCAGAATTTGGCGTAATAAAAATGAATTTTGCGAAAATTGCTGGCGCCGACTTTTTCCCCATAAAATATTTTGTTTTTTAACCGCGCGGTTACCTTTTTCAAAGACGTATTGATTTTTAAAGCAGAACGCCGAAAAACCAACGTTATTGGTTCCTGCATTCGCGGCAGTTGTTCTTACAATTAAACACAGAACAGGTACCAGCTGACCCTGACTTGCTCAGCAATATATCAATATTTTCGTACATCAGTCAGTTAGTTGATCATATGCTCTGATTTGGCCATTCCCATTGGCTGATACAGGTGATGACGTATTGATAAATGTCACGCCATTTTGGAACGTTGAATTTGACAGGAGCGAGTTGTGTCGAAGTTTAACGTTAGCATTCCGAAATTTGTGGATGTTCTAGTCAGCAATGAACGACTGCATTGTAATATTCATAAGTCTTTCTTTTCACTTTACCGTTAAATTGTTTTACAAAAGCTCTTTAAACTCGAGAGTGTCGTTTTCGAACGATACAAAATTTCGGACGACAATGTTTCCCCAGGTTTTTTTGCTCTGTATTATTATCATGCCCTTATTAGAAAACGCACACTTTATTTTAAATACCGGTAAAAAATTTAAAAAATTTAATTCATTCATACTTATCTTTGTTGTTTTATTTATTATGCGTTTACAAGGTAAAGACATGAACCTGTAATTCCAATATCTCATATTCATGTTTTACCTACACCGAGGGTACCATATAATAAACAAAAACGACTATGAAAAGTTTTTTTTTTTTGGCTCCAATATCTTGAATTTGGCTCCAACTTTTTCAATTTGGCGCAAGTGTTGGGGCAAACAATTTTTGAGCCAGAGAGAACCCTGATACTATATGTGAAATATGAGGTAATACTATATATGGAATATGAGGTTGGAAGTATATGAGGTGGGTAGTATAATAATATATGTGAAATATGTGGTTGGTAGTGTAAAAGTATAGGTGAAATATGAGGCAGGTGATATTATACTATATGTGAAATATGAGGTGGGTAGTATTATACTATATGTGAAATATGTGGCGGGTGGTATAATACTATATGTGAAAGATGAGGTGGGTGGTATAATACTATATGTGAAATATGAGGCAGGAAGTATAATAGTATATGTGAAATATGAGGTAGGTAGTATTATACTATATTTATGCCCCCCTTCGAAGAAGAGGGGGTATATTGTTTTGCACATGTCGATCCGTCGGTCCGTCTGTCCACCACATGGTTTCGGGATGATAACTCAAGAACCCTTAGGCCTGGGATCACGAAACTTCATAGGGACATTGCATTGGTCATGACCGGCAGATGACCCCTATTGATTTTCAGGTCACTAAATCAAAGGTCAAGGTCACAGTGACCTGAAGCAGTAAAATGGTTTCCGGATGATAACTCAAGAATGCTTAGGCCTGGGATCACGAAACTTCATAGGGACATTGGTCATGACTGGCAGATGACCCCTATTGATTTTCAGGTCACTAGGTCAAGGTCAAGGTCACAGTGACCTGAAGCAGTAAAATGGTTTCCGGATGATAACTCAAGAATGCTTAGGCCTGGGATCACGAAACTTCATAGGGACATTGGTCATGACCGGCAGATGACCCCTATTGATTTTCAGGTCACTAGGTCAAAGGTCAAGGTCACAGTGACCTGAAGCAGTAAAATGGTTTCCGGATGATAACTCAAGAACGCTTAGGCCTGGGATCACGAAACTTCATAGGGACATTGGTCATGACCGGCAGATGACCCCTATTGATTTTCAGGTCACTAGGTCAAAGGTCAAGGTCACAGTGACCTGAAGCAGTAAAATGGTTTCCGGATGATAACTCAAGAACGCTTAGGCCTGGGATCACGAAACTTCATAGGGACATTGGTCATGACCGGCAGATGACCCCTATTGATTTTCAGGTCACTAGGTCAAAGGTCAAGGTCACAGTGACCTGAAGCAGTAAAATGGTTTCCGGATGATAACTCAAGAACGCTTAGGCCTGGGATCACGAAACTTCATAGGGACATTGGTCATGACCGGCAGATGACCCCTATTGATTTTCAGGTCACTAGGTCAAAGGTCAAGGTCACAGTGACCTGAAGCAGTAAAATGGTTTCCGGATGATAACTCAAGAACGCTTAGGCCTGGGATCACGAAACTTCATAGGGACATTGGTCATGACCGGCAGATGACCCCTATTGATTTTCAGGTCACTAGGTCAAAGGTCAAGGTCACAGTGACCTGAAGCAGTAAAATGGTTTCCGGATGATAACTCAAGAACGCTTAGGCCTGGGATCACGAAACTTCATAGGGACATTGGTCATGACCGGCAGATGACCCCTATTGATTTTCAGGTCACTAGGTCAAAGGTCAAGGTCACAGTGACCTGAAGCAGTAAAATGGTTTCCGGATGATAACTCAAGAACGCTTAGGCCTGGGATCACGAAACTTCATAGGGACATTGGTCATGACCGGCAGATGACCCCTATTGATTTTCAGGTCACTAGGTCAAAGGTCAAGGTCACAGTGACCTGAAGCAGTAAAATGGTTTCCGGATGATAACTCAAGAACGCTTAGGCCTGGGATCACGAAACTTCATAGGGACATTGGTCATGACCGGCAGATGACCCCTATTGATTTTCAGGTCACTAGGTCAAAGGTCAAGGTCACAGTGACCTGAAGCAGTAAAATGGTTTCCGGATGATAACTCAAGAACGCTTAGGCCTGGGATCACGAAACTTCATAGGGACATTGGTCATGACCGGCAGATGACCCCTATTGATTTTCAGGTCACTAGGTCAAAGGTCAAGGTCACAGTGACCTGAAGCAGTAAAATGGTTTCCGGATGATAACTCAAGAACGCTTAGGCCTGGGATCACGAAACTTCATAGGGACATTGGTCATGACCGGCAGATGACCCCTATTGATTTTCAGGTCACTAGGTCAAAGGTCAAGGTCACAGTGACCTGAAGCAGTAAAATGGTTTCCGGATGATAACTCAAGAACGCTTAGGCCTGGGATCACGAAACTTCATAGGGACATTGGTCATGACCGGCAGATGACCCCTATTGATTTTCAGGTCACTAGGTCAAAGGTCAAGGTCACAGTGACCTGAAGCAGTAAAATGGTTTCCGGATGATAACTCAAGAACGCTTAGGCCTGGGATCACGAAACTTCATAGGGACATTGGTCATGACCGGCAGATGACCCCTATTGATTTTCAGGTCACTAGGTCAAAGGTCAAGGTCACAGTGACCTGAAGCAGTAAAATGGTTTCCGGATGATAACTCAAGAACGCTTAGGCCTGGGATCACGAAACTTCATAGGGACATTGGTCATGACCGGCAGATGACCCCTATTGATTTTCAGGTCACTAGGTCAAAGGTCAAGGTCACAGTGACCTGAAGCAGTAAAATGGTTTCCGGATGATAACTCAAGAACGCTTAGGCCTGGGATCACGAAACTTCATAGGGACATTGGTCATGACCGGCAGATGACCCCTATTGATTTTCAGGTCACTAGGTCAAAGGTCAAGGTCACAGTGACCTGAAGCAGTAAAATGGTTTCCGGATGATAACTCAAGAACGCTTAGGCCTGGGATCACGAAACTTCATAGGGACATTGGTCATGACCGGCAGATGACCCCTATTGATTTTCAGGTCACTAGGTCAAAGGTCAAGGTCACAGTGACCTGAAGCAGTAAAATGGTTTCCGGATGATAACTCAAGAACGCTTAGGCCTGGGATCACGAAACTTCATAGGGACATTGGTCATGACCGGCAGATGACCCCTATTGATTTTCAGGTCACTAGGTCAAAGGTCAAGGTCACAGTGACCTTAAGCAGTAAAATGGTTTCTGGATGATAACTCAAGAACGCTTAGGCCTGGGATCACGAAACTTCATATGGACATTGGTCATGACTGGCAGATGACCCCTATTGATTTTCAGGTCAAAGGTCAAGGTCACAGTGACCTGAAGCAGTAAAATGGTTTCCGGATGAAACCTCAAGAACGCTTAGGCCTGGGATCATGAAACTTCATAGGGACATTGGTCATGACCGGCAGATGACCCCTATTGATTTTCAGGTCACTAAGTCAAAGTTTTATTTTATAATATCTAAAAAATATCTGTTTGAAGTTTTTGACAAATAAACAACAGACTCTCATCAGCAACTCGGTGAGTCACGTGAGCAATTTTTCTTTAAATTGCCAATCATACTCTAACGTAGTCACACAATGGCTGCCACTACAACTGACAACCCATTTTTTGGGGGCATGCATGTTTTACAAACAGCCCTTGTTGAAATATGAGGTGGGTAGTATAATACTATATGTGAAATATGAGGCGCTTGGTATTATACTATATGTGAAATATGAGGTGGGTAGTATAATACTATCAATTACTAGTATGTGAAATCCACTCATACACAAAAATAGCTCAGAAATCACTGATAATGTCTTATAATATATCAGTGGTCTAGTTGCCATGTCTGTTCAAATGCACATGTTATAATGTATGGGTCTGCTTTTATGAACCAATGGTTGCATACAGCATGCATTTCTGCAAAAAAAGGAATGCTTTTATTTCAGTATTATGACTTGGCCGCCGATGTTCTGGCAGAAAATGCGCATCTGACATACAAGTTTTTGTCATCAGTGAGTAACCATTGTTTTATTGACTAACCTTTGTTGTATTGCGTTACTCTGATGTCCTAATTGTATTTTCTGTATTCTGTAAACTTTGTACTTTTTCTCAAGCATAACTTTAAGATGTCAGCATGCACTGTGAACATCTCAAGTCTGATGTATCATTTGGTGCATTTAATGCTGAGAGTTTGTTCACCCTGGTTTGAACAATTTTAAATGTAAGTTGCTATTTCAATTGCTTTGAATTTAGCCGAACTGAGTAATTGTTCTAGTTCTACTGATAAAATAAGGAACACAATCAAGAGATGTTAAAAATTTACCGGTACTCTTTTTCTTTGCTTACTACCTTAAAATAAGTATACAGTCAGTTTTTGCAGTAATAACATTTATTTAATGTCTTGTTTTTAGCCAAGGTTTCAGGCAAGTGCAGTTCAACATTTTTTAATTACTTTTCACATTTAAAAAGTTTCATTGTTATAATGTTTTTTTTGTCTACGAGAAGAAACCATATGTTTAAACTATATTGTTAACCTATGGGCTAAAAACAGTAGCTTTTAAGTTATTTTTATGCCCCCGGTAGGATGGCATATGGTGATCGCACTGTCCTTCTGTCCGTCCGTCTGAAATTCATTCACACTTTGCGTTTAGGTTTTGCGTTTAGGTTTCGAAAAATGTGGGAAAGGGGCATATGTCATCCTACTGTGACAAGCCTTGTTTTTACTAAGTGTCGGTTTATTAATAGGCTCAAAATATTGTTGACTCAAACTTTCAAATATAAGCCCAATTTTTAGAGGTTAATGTGTGAAAAAGATGTATGCTTGTTTCACTCAGTAAGTTAAGATTACTTGAAATATCACTACAGTATTCACACGGAAAGTTCCACAGCATTTCTCAGGTTTGAGTATTTCTGTAGTATTTTTATTTTTTTTTATCTTTGTATGCTTTTTTTGTAGCATGTAATATTGATTCTGAATTGTTTTTGCATTTGACTAATCTGTCAGTAAGAAAGGTCTTTTAGTTTGATTCATCGTTAGTATGAGATTAAGGCATGACTTGA